>CANSNZ010001032.1:185000-308355 GCA_947646795.1 Beta lomatogona | reverse complement strand
TGTGACACTTATGAATATTCCGGGTAAGACAAAGGATGTTAAAGCGTCACGTCTTCACTTGGAAAAAAATAAGCTTCGGCCGGAGTTGTGGGCTCAAAAAAGGGCGGGGAAGGAAAAAGAAGTAGTGGAGGAAGGGCTTGATGAGGAAATTGGGAAAAGAAAAAAAGGTGGATGATTCGGAGAAGAATTATTTGCCCCCTGACTTGCTACACGCCGTCGAAAGGCCGAGAAACGGATTTTTGCGAGTCATTGTATGGTATTAAGGTTCCAACTGGGTACTCATCGAATATGAAGCGATTTGTTACCTTAAATGGTGAGTTGAAGTTATCGAGTATGAAATCTCACGATTGTCATGTCATGATGCAAGTATTCTTACCGATTGCAATTCGTGGGATACTTCCGAAGCATGTGAGGCACACCATTACCGAACTTTGTTCATTTTTCCATACAATATGCAAGCAAAGTCCTAGAACCGTCGACCCTCGATTCTTTGCGGCCGAGTAGTTGAAACTCTATGCAAATTTGAGATGTTTTTCCCCCCGCATTCTTTGACATTATGGTCCATCTCATTGTCTATCTAGTTCGAGAAAATTAAGTCTGTGTGGTCCAAGTGTTTTGAGGTGGTGCTATCCTTTGCGAGATATATGGGTACTTTGAAGGATAAAGTTCGAAATCTTGCACAACCGAGAAGGTAGCATTATTCAAGGGATTGTGGTGAAGAGGTCGGTAATTTTGTGGCGCAGTATGTTCTTTGGTGTTGATCCTATTGGCGTTCCGATATCTCGACACGAGGGCGGACTCGAGGGCAAGGGTACGATTGGCTCAAAATTGATCTCACCTTACGTCGACAAGCGTACACAAGCTCACTTATTTGTGTTGCATCACGTGGCAGTTTGTCCATCCTTATTTAAATGAGCATATGGAGGAATTACGTGTTAGCACCCCGGAAAAGGAATAAGGGCATTGACGCAAATGCATAATAAGACGTTCATTGATTGGTTTCATCATCGAGTAGTGGATGATTTAAATGAAAATGTTTCGAAACTGATCCAGTGGTTAGCATTTGGTCCTCGTGAATCTGTACACTCTTATGAGGGTTATGATATTAACGGGTATACGTTTTGGGCCCGAACGTCAAGATCTTAAGTCGACATCGCGACGAGAATAGTGGTGTTTCACTTGTGGCGTCATCTACACAATACGCAAGCTCGAAAGATAAGTCTCCCGTTCTTCTTTGCCACCAACTATTATGGGCGAATTCAAGAAATATGGGAGCTTGACTACTCGACTTTTCATATTTGTCTCTTTTATTGCAATTGGGTTGATGATAATCGACGTTGCGTAAAAAAGATGATCCTGCAGGATTCACTCTTGTGGACATGGGTCGTGTACGTGAGGCCGAAGAGCCATTTGTACTTGCATCACAAGCTAAACAAGTATTCTATGTAACTGATCCTGGCCGATAATAAGTGGTCAATTGTTGTACCCGGCAAAAGGAGTATTACGGGCATTGGTGATGTTGAGGATGAGGAAGAGTATGATGCATTTGAGGACATCCCAACTTTTACCTATCCTGAAAATAGCGTGGAAGATGATGTAAATATGTCTGAGAACTATATGCGTGTTGATCACACTGAAGGGATACATGTTGAAACTCCTAAGAAACGGAAGGTCAACAAATCATGAGACATATACTCAGGTTTATCTCTATTTCGTCCATTTCATGTCATTTTCATATATTTCGAGTCATGTGACTCAATTTTCTTGTTGAATATAATAATATAGCAAAAAATACGACTATTACGTAGATTTATAGGTGCTACTTTGTTGTTGGTTGGATTTCGGGAAAGTAAGGGTGATTTTAGGCCTATTTCGTCCGTTTCATGTCATTTTCGTTTATTTCGAGTCATGGTAATCCAATTTCTTGTTGAATGTAATAATATTGCATAAAATACGACTACAAAGTAGGTTTATAGGTGCTACTATGTTCATGGTTGGATTTCGGGAAAGTAAACGTCATTTTAAGCTTATTTCGGCCGTTTCATGTAATTTTCGTGTATTTCGAGTCATGGTAATCCAATTTCTTGTTGAATGTGATAATATTGCATAAAATACGACTACTAAGTAGGTTTATAGGTGCTTCTTTGTTGTTGGTTGGATTTTGGGAAAGTAAGGGTCATTTTAGGCCTATTTCGTCCGTTTCATGTCGTTTTCGTGTATTTCGAGTCATGTGACTCCAATTTCTTGTTGAATGTAATAATATTGCATAAAATACGACTACGAAATAGGTTTATGGGTGCTACTTTGTTCATGGTTGGATTTTGGGAAAGTAAACGTCATTTTAAGCCTTTTTCGGCCGTTTCATGTCATTTTCGTGTATTTCGAGTCATGGTAATCCAATTTGTTGTGAAATATGATCTTATAACCTAAAATGTTGCTATTAAGTAGATTTATACGAGCTACTTTGTTGATGGTTGGATTTCGGGAAAATAAATATCATTTTAGGCCCCCCCCGCCCCCCGGTCCCCCCGCACGGCCGTCCCCCCCCGTCCAGCCCCTAGCTACTTCCCCCCCTTGCACAGGCCCCCGGTCCCCCCCCCCTTGCCTGACCCCCACTCCCCCCGTCCAACCCCCTAGCTACTCCCCCCCCTTGCCCACCCCAGCTCCCCCGTCCAACCCCCAGCTACTTCCCCCCCGTCCAACCCCTAGCTACTTCCCGCCCCCCGTCCAACACCTAGCTACTTCCCCCCCTCTTTGCCGCCGCGGCTGGCGCTGGCTTGCTTTGCCAGCGGGGGGATGTGCAAGGGGAAGTAGCTAGTGGCCCACGATTTCCGATGTTCCATTATTGTTGGTCCTTAATCAATTTGTTATTTTTTTTAACTTGTACATATATATTAATTTCTATGTGTTTATAATTGCAGGGATAATTACTACATATGGATGAGATGACGACTAGTGAACACACAACCGAGGATGAATCTTATGATGTGAGGAAGGACCCAGATAAAGGTGATCTCGAAGATCGAGATCTTGAAGAACTTCGTCCAAAAAAGTGGTACAATTGTGAAAGCACAACAAGTTTGTAGGAAAGAAGGTCAACAACGGGAGTTACAAACAAATCAACAACAAAGAAAATCGAAAGTGATGAAAAAGAGAAAGGGAAGAGGACCTACAAAGTCAATAAGTGCTACTCACTTGCATATGACTTTAGAGTACGATAACTTGGGTCAACCTTGTGGTGTGTGGCGTTCTAAGTATGCCAAACATATTGGCCTTTGTGTTCGGAGGCTCTCCATTTTGCATTCATGGCAAGAGGTGCCCGAGGGGATGAAGAAATTGCTATGGAATGACACTATGGTAAGTTTCATACTACCATTTAGTTTCTTATTTTAATAAATGTATGTGTATGTAGTACTAATGATAAAATTTAATCTATTACAACAAATGTGGAAACTAATATTTTTGTTCGTTTTTTTTGTAGAATCTCTTCAATATCGAAGATGATGAAGCCAAGAAGAATCTATTTTTATCCGCGCTTGCTCAGAGATTTCGAGATTTCAAGGCTAAGTTAGTGTCCGGTTGGATTACTAAGCGGAGGAAAAGAACGGGTACAAAGAAGAAGAAAATTTATGGGGGAGAAAAGCAAATCGAAGCTGAGGCTGCATTGGAAAATTCAGAGGAACCCACCACATTACCATATCAAATATGGAGAAATATCAAACCTCGAATAGTGGGAAGCATTTGTTGCCAAAAATACTACCCCGAAGTCGTTGTAAGCAAAGGATTTTAATTATATTTACCACACTTAGCTCGAGTATGATTGTATATAACACCTAATCTTTTGTTTGTAATTATGTGTTTTTTCGGGCAAGACGTGAGAAAAAAGCGCGAGTGCAAAAGCAAGGAAATATTATCATCATTTGGGTGCCCATTCCTACGATCGGGCGAGAAAAAAGTGGATGTTTGCCCATTACCCCACACGAGATTCGACAACGACACCTACCTCTACAACCACATCGGCTACACCGGCTCGTCAACCGAGACAGGGTCCTTGATTGGTGGTGTTCGATGCATGGGGTTGATGCAAAGGGAAACAGAGTGTTACCCGATCCCGTTCCGAAAAAAGATAGCCAATGCTATTGTAAGTACATATCATTTTAGGCCTATTTCGGCCATTTCATGTCATTTTCGAATAGTTTGAGTCACTTGGGCTCCAATTTCTTGTGAAACATGATAATATAACCTAAAATATTGTTATTAAGTAGATTTATAGGTTCAACTTTATTATTGGTCGGATTTCGGGAACGTAAATATCATTTTAGGCCTATTTCGGCCATTTCATGTCATTTTCGAATAGTTTGAGTCACTTTGGGCTCCAATTTCTTGTGAAACATGATAATATAACCTAAAATATTGCTATTAAGTAGATTTATAGGTTCTACTTTATTATTGGTCGGATTTCGGGAACGTAAATATCATTTTAGGCCTATTTCGGCCATTTCATGTCATTTTCGAATAGTTTGAGTCACTGGGCTCCAATTTCTTGTGAAACATGATAATATAACCCAAAATATTGTTATTAAGTAGATTTATAGGTTCAACTTTATTATTGGTCGGATTTCGGGAACGTAAATATCATTTTAGGCCTATTTCGGCCATTTCACGTCATTTTCGAATAGTTTGAGTCACTTGGGCTCCAATTTCTTGTGAAACATGATAATATAACCTAAAATATTGCTATTAAGTAGATTTATAGGTTCTACTTTATTATTGGTCGGATTTCGGGAACGTAAATATCATTTTAGGCCTATTTCGGCCATTTCATGTCATTTTCGAATAGTTTGAGTCACTTGGGCTCCAATTTCTTGTGAAACATGATAATATACCCTAAAATATTGTTATTAAGTAGATTTATAGGTTCAACTTTATTATTGGTCGGATTTCGGGAACGTAAATATCATTTTAGGCCTATTTCGGCCATTTCATGTCATTTTCGAATAGTTTGAGTCACTGGGCTCCAATTTCTTGTGAAACATGATAATATAACCTAAAATATTGTTATTAAGTAGATTTATAGGTGCTACTTTGTTGTTGGTCGGATTTCGGGAACGTAAATATCATTTTAGGCTTATTTTGCTAATTTGATATGTTTTCGTTTATATCCATTATTCAAGTAACCCCACCCCCCCCCACCCTTCCCCCCCACCACAGTCCCCCCCCACTTGCCCCCCCGCACACGGCCCGCCGCAGCCCGGCGTGAGCTGCAAGAAGCCGCGCCGAGCGACGATGCCCGGCCATCGGCAGCAAAAGCCCACGGTGGCCCCACTTGCTCGCTGCGACTCTTCTTCCAGCTGGCGACGTCCACACTGCCCCCCCACTGCCCCCCTACAGCCCCCCCCCCACTGCCCCCTACACCTTGCCCCCTACCCCCCACTCCCCCCACGCTCCCCCTGCCCCCCCACTGCACTTCCCCCACCCCACAGTCCCCCACCAGCCCCCCACCGCCCCCACACAGTCCCCCACCTGCCCCCACGCCCCCCTTGCCCCCCACTTCCCCCACACAGTCTCCCCCCCCCCCCCCACCCCCCCTTGCACTTCCCCCTACCACAGTCCCCCCCCATGCCCCCCCACTGCCCCCCACACCTGCCCCCCCACAGTCCCCCCACTTCCCCCCCCCCCCAGTCCCCCCTGCACCTCCCCCCTTGCACTTCCCCCCACCACAGTCCCCCCTGCCCCGCGCCCCCCCCCCCACTTCCCCCCGGCCCCCGGCCCCGGCCCAGCCGCGGCACGGCAGCCGCTGCCCAGGCGAGCCGAGCGAAGGCCAGATGCCCGGCCAGCCATCGGGAGGCAAAACGGGTTGGCCACGCTGTTGCTGGCTTTCTTGGCGACCTTTGCCGCTCGTTGCTGGCGGCTGCTTGCCGCTTTGTTTTGTTTTTTGAAAAATTTTAACGTCTAATTTATGTTGTTTTATTTGTAGATCGGATTAAAGGAAAAGGAGGCAACGGGTGATTTCACTCCTACCGCACACATGGATGCTTTGCACGAAACTCTAGGAAAGGACCATAGTGGTCGTGTGAGGGCGTGGGAGGTGTCCGCCTCGGCGTGCGAAAGGTATATGGTGAACAATACACGACAACGTCAAAATCAAGTGCAAGTAGTGTGAATTCGGCGTCGGTAGATGTGGGAGGCTATCAAATCTGCAATTCGGGAGGAGCTTAGAGAGGAGATGACACATAACTTCAATGCTATGATGGAGCAAATGGGTTTACCAACCTTCCCATTGAAGAAAGGTAGTGATGTTCCATCTAGCCGGCCGATCGGTGTTCCACAAACATCGGATAATCAAACGATACACTGCACTCGATCCACGAATACCCGAGTTGAAGGTAATCAACGTATTTGGTTTAATTTATCACGCTTAATCAACGTGCTTTATTAATTAACTATGTATTGTCCCTAAGTGCATGCAATTCTAAATATGTTGTTTCATCGCAATTAACTATTAATGACTTGTTTTGATTCAAAGGAGGAGACCCCATGCCGACTATTAGTTCAAGAAAAAGATTCGATAGTCGATTGTGGTAGCTAGTGGCCATGCACAACCTCCTGGTGATCGAGTACGAGTGCATCACCGGATAGTGAACAATGATCACTATGTGGTGAGCATCGACTACATTGAGCCTGGTTTTGAAGACTTAGGTCTTCCGATGCCAAAACCGGAGGTCGGTCTACATACACCGAGTGACGCCCATGGTAGTTATGTTACGTGGCCGCGTGCATGGGTGCGATTTTCGGATGAGGTACACCGATAAACATACATATATATATGCGTTAGTTTATGTAATAATCAACTCGATTATATTACTTTTCTATGTCATATAAATAATAAGTGAACAATATTC
Source organism: Beta lomatogona (assembly GCA_947646795.1). Classification (NCBI taxonomy): domain Eukaryota; kingdom Viridiplantae; phylum Streptophyta; class Magnoliopsida; order Caryophyllales; family Amaranthaceae; genus Beta; species Beta lomatogona. The sequence goes on along the minus strand of CANSNZ010001032.1, from coordinate 301,453 downwards.
TTATTATTACTTTTTAATAGGTTTCAAGGAAGGCTGGTTCACATGACCGAAGGCTAAAAAGGTCGGTTCACAAAACAAGATGGCTAAGGAGGCAATTGGACGTGCTTGAAATTGAACCAATTGTGTTCGATGACCAAGTTAGTATGTCAAACAATCCACTTCTCGAGCCGTTGGTGGTGCAAGGCCTTACTAAGGCATGTTATTGGTTGCATGAGTGTGTTAGCGATTTTCCCGAGTATGCTCCAATACATGTTCCTTTGGGGAAGGAACAATTCAACTACGCTGACGAGTCATCTACATGGATTTCCAAAGACGATGTTAAAGAATTCTTACGTGGAGAAATGTTGAGTGGAACAATGATACAAGCTTTCATGAGGTGATACATATACATATCTTACTTTACAAGTTTATAATAATTTTCAACTTCCATACATGTATGTTGACTTTTTATTATATGCTTTAATTTCTCGAGGTTATTGTGTACTTGAATTGAATGAAAAAATGAGTGAGACAAAGATTGGTTGGTTATGTCCAAGTATGATGCGAGATGACAATTGTTTAAAAAACAAAACCGATGTGAAAGAATATCTCGATACTAGTTTCAAACAATCACATCGGTTAGAAGAGAAGTTCATCCTTGTTCCATATATTGAAGCGTAAGCTTGTTACACCAAACTTGATGCTTTACTTTATTTTCTATAACTTTATTACCTTGTTTAGATAACTTGCCTTCTTGTTCCATATATATCGATAACAAAATTCACCGAATTGTTGAATAAGTAACTTTATATTATTTCCTTATATAGTCTCCATTGGACGCTCATTGTGATATGTTTGTCAAATAATCACGTTTACCACTTTGATTCTCTTCGTCGACAACCACCACGGAGCTTACTAGTCAAGTCACTATTGAATAGGTAACTTAACTAGAACAATATGTGTACCTAATATTACAAATTTATATATATATATACATATATATATATATATAATAAACATCTTATAATGTATTGATGTAGTGTGATGAAGCACCATTATGGACTTGGACTTCGATTAGGAAAAGCTCCTCTTTGGATATCAGTTGAGGTAACTACTTTGGTGAATCTTATGTCTAACCATTTATTTTCATATACTTTAAATTTAACATGAATGTTTTTGGATGTTTAAATTTGGTGAATTTCAGTGTCCGCAACAAAAGAATGGTGTTGATTGTGGCTATTACGTACTGCGGTACATGTTTGATATAGTCAACCGTTGTACTGACATCGATTATCTTCAAAAGGTATGTAACTAATTACTTTATTTAATTTAGATTAAATTGATAGGTAAGAATTAGTTTATTTTGGAAATTGTAGCATGTAACATGTAGCTAGTTTTGGGAGGTGAAATAGCTCAAATTCACAAAAAACGACCCCGAAACGAACCCAAAAATTGAACTTCTAATCTTTTGCACCAAAATATGACATTAACACTTCAACTATGCATAAAGTAAGTGGTGTGTGTTAGTTTTGCTCCTATGTGTAACTTGTAGGTAGTTTTGGGAAGTAAAATAGCTCAAATTCACAAAAAACGACCCCGAAACGAACCTAAAAATTGAACTTCTAATCTTTTGCACCAAATATGACATTAACACTTCAACTATGCATAAAGTAAGTGGTGTGTGTTAGTTTTGCTCCTATGTGTAACTTGTAGGTAGTTTTGGGAAGTAAAATAGCATAAATTCACAAAAAACGACCCCGAAACGAACCTAAAAATTAAACTTCTAATCTTTTGTACCTAAGTGTGACTTACATACTTCAACTATGCATAAAGTAAGTGGTGTGTGTTAGTTTTGCTCCTATGTGTAACTTGTAGGTAGTTTTGGGAAGTAAAATAGCTCAAATTCACAAAAAACGACCCCGAAACGAACCTAAAAATTGAACTTCTAATCTTTTGCACCAAAATATGACATTAACACTTCAACTATGCATAAAGTAAGTGGTGTGTGTTAGTTTTGCTCCTATGTGTAACTTGTAGGTAGTTTTGGGAAGTAAAATAGCTCAAATTCACAAAAAACGACCCCGAAACGAACCTAAAAATTGAACTTCTAATCTTTTGCACCAAAATATGACATTAACACTTCAACTATGCATAAAGTAAGTGGTGTGTGTTAGTTTTGCTCCTATGTGTAACTTGTAGGTAGTTTTGGGAAGTAAAATAGCTCAAATTCACAAAAAACGACGCCGAAACGAACCTAAAAATTAAACTTCTAATCTTTTGTACCTAAGTGTGACTTACATACTTCAACTATGCATAAAGTAAGTGGTGTGTGTTAGTTTTGCTCCTATGTGTAACTTGTAGGTAGTTTTGGGAAGTAAAATAGCTCAAATTCACAAAAAACGACCCCGAAACGAACCTAAAAATTGAACTTCTAATCTTTTGCACCAAAATATGACATTAACACTTCAACTATGCATAAAGTAAGTGGTGTGTGTTAGTTTTGCTCCTATGTGTAACTTGTAGGTAGTTTTGGGAAGTAAAATAGCTCAAATTCACAAAAAACGACCCCGAAACGAACCTAAAAATTAAACTTCTAAACTTTTGTACCTAAGTGTGACTTACATACTTCAACTATGCATAAAGTAAGTGGTGTGTGTTAGTTTTGCTCCTATGTGTAACTTGTAGGTAGTTTTGGGAAGTAAAATAGCTCAAATTCACAAAAAACGACCCCGAAACGAACCTAAAAATTGAACTTCTAATCTTTTGCACCAAAATATGACATTAACACTTCAACTATGCATAAAGTAAGTGGTGTGTGTTAGTTTTGCTCCTATGTGTAACTTGTAGGTAGTTTTGGGAAGTAAAATAGCTCAAATTCACAAAAAACGACCCCAAAACGAACCTAAAAATTGAACTTCTAATCTTTTGCACCAAAATATGACATTAACACTTCAACTATGCATAAAGTAAGTGGTGTGTGTTAGTTTTGCTCCTATGTGTAACTTGTAGGTAGTTTTGGGAAGTAAAATAGCTCAAATACACAAAAAACGACCCCGAAACGAACCTAAAAATTGAACTTCTAATCTTTTGCACCAAAATATGACATTATAAACACTTCAACTATGCATAAAGTAAGTGGTGTGTGTTAGTTTTGCTCCTATGTGTAACTTGTAGGTAGTTTTGGGAAGTAAAATAGCTCAAATTCACAAAAAAACGACCCCGAAACGAACCTAAAAATTGAACTTCTAATCTTTTGCACCAAAATATGACATTAACACTTCAACTATGCATAAAGTAAGTGGTGTGTGTTAGTTTTGCTCCTATATATAACATGTAGGTAGTTTTGGGAAGTAAAATAGCTCAAATTCACAAAAAAACGACCCCGAAACGAACCTAAAAATTGAACTTCTAATCTTTTGCACCAAAATATGACATTAACACTTCAACTATGCATAAAGTAAGTGGTGTGTGTTAATTTTGCTCCTATATATAACATGTAGGTAGTTTTGGGAAGTAAAATAGCTCAAATTCACAAAAAAGGACCTCGAAACGAACCTACAAAATTGAACTTCTAATCTTTTGCAAGAGTTAGTTGTTATTATATATTGTAAATGTTTGACTTCATCTTATTAATTTATTATATTCATATTATTGCAAGGTTTACATGGATAATGACGCACCAAGGTTGGATGAATTCACAATTGAAGAGTTGGATGAAGTTCGAAACAAGTTGGCTACCTACATTTGTGAAGATTGTCTATGATACATTGGTTAGGATTTTGCAAGAACTAGCTAGAAGTTCGAAACAAGTTGGCAAGCTATTCGGTTGTTGCGTTAATGTAGCTTTTTGTATTAGAATTAATATTTGCCTTAATATGTACTCTTTAACATTATTTTATTATATATATAGAATTATTACATATATAATTGGGAACTCTATATATATATGCATTATGAGGTTTGTAATATGGTACAAAGCAAAGCAGCAAGGAACCAGCGACACAGGGAACGAGCGCATATATAATATTATATATAGAGCTGAATTTTTAAAAAAAAAAATTTATTACCAAAAGGGCTGCGGTTAATGGAGAAAACCGCAGCCCTTGGCCATATAAAGGCTGCGGTTAACTGGAAAAACCGCAGCCCTTAAGTATTCAAGGGCTGCGGTTTTCCCAGTTAACCGCAGCCCTTATATGGCTAAGGGCTGCGGTTTTCTCCATTAACCGCAGCCCTGAATACTGCAAGGGCTGCGGTTCGTAACCGCAGCCCTTCCTATATATTAAGGGCTGCTACTCTAATTGCTGCGGTCAAAAAACGCAGCCCTTAGGCCACTTTTGACCGCAGCCCTTAGGCTTTTTTCCACTAGTGTATATTTTCATCAGGATTAATTTATGTCTGTCTTTATTTAGCCATGTTGAAAATGGGAAAATTATTTTACAAAATTGGAAAAAAGAAAAAGTATCAAATGACAAAGACATTAATTAGTGTATTATAATAATTTCTATTTGTAGTTTCAGAAAAATCAGTACATCACCTCTCTCTCCTATAAAAGGCTATCATATGCACCTCTATTTTGTGTACGTGAGATAACATATCAGATATTTGTATGACAGTGAGAAATTAAGTATGAGCAGTCTTAAACGTAAGCTTGAGGCTGAGGTTGAGATCAGAGAAAGTGCTGCAGATGTCCTCCATGACATACTTTCGAGTAAACCTCATCATGTTTCCCATGCCGCCTCTCATTTTGTTCAGGCTGTTGACTTACATGAGCGCGACCACGGTAAACTTGGCTGTACAAATGTTTGGAAGTACACTTTCGGCCCGTTTGGCTGTACAAGTAGTTAGATAACAAACCTTTTCATAATAATAACAAGAGACTATTGTAGGCATAAACTCTTACTCCAATTCCTTGTAGAAAGTTAAGCTATTGCTTTTATCCCCAAACTTTTAAGGGTTTATTTTTCAAAATATCATGCATGTGAGCATGTCATAACGTCAATTTTTTCTCCTAGCCAATAAAATATAAAAAGCAACCACTACAAGAAAGGTTGAATTTAACGACGGCTGAAAGCCGTCGGCAATATTAGGAAAACCGTCGGTGAAACATCAACGACGGCTAAACCGTCGTTAGAAGACCGTCGGTGCAACGGTGGTCGCTGAATTTAGAATCAACGACCGCTGAGCCGTCGGTGAGTAAAATACCGACGGCTTTCTTGTAATCAGCGACCGTTAGGAAAAACCGACGCTGGTACCAAACCAACGACTGTTTTTAACAGTTGTTAAATCAACGACGGTGTGAAACCGTCGTTGATTTAGCGACAGTTCAAAACCGTCGGTAAATTCCCCAACGGTTTTAAACAGTCGTTGTATGGGCCACATCAACGTCTGTTATAAACCGTCGCTATTATATAAAAGCCGTCGTTGAAGAGGAAGTCCTTGGGTCCATGGTATACCTGGCAACGACTGCCTAGCCGTCGTTAATTTAATGTTTAGCCGTCGTTGTTTTTTTGAAATTATATTATTTAAAATATTTTTGTTGTTTCCAATAATTAAACCTCGTACCAAGACAATTGCATGCTTGTGGACCACACTAAAGCTGTTCCTCCATCGCATTCAATTACAAAAATATGCAATTTTGATATATATTACAATTTGCATTGATACTTGTATAATTACAAGAAATAGATTACAATTATGTACACAAAATAGATCCCGATGTCGGGAAATAAAGTAGAATTACGTGTTTACAAAAAATATATATCGACAAAGCTGGAAACTAATAAGCTAGATGCCGAAAAAATATAGACACTAAATGCATAAAAGTTAGTTACCAAGTTGCCGAAAGCAAAAACACTACACCTGTCAAGGGTGTCCGTGTAGCACTACCGCCACCACCAAACCCCGGGTCATCGTGCGGTGCGATGTGGAGGGGGGCTGGGTTGCAACCTCGAGGACATGTGGCCGAAACTAGACATGTTCCTCATCATTTCCTCAACAATGGCCCGACTTGGCGCTTCCACCCGTGCTGCGACCATTGCCTCCACCTCTTCCATCCGCGCAGCGACCTTTGCCTCCACTGCGCCTCAATCTCGAGATAAAATGGACGGCTCATATGGTTGTGAAGAGCCGCTATCTCCTCGCCACGATGAAGAGTTGTAGTACAAATGATCTCCCGACCCAACCCCCGAACTTTTCCTCGGTTCCTCCCCCAACTGTCTCCCAATACAACGGATCGGGGTTCGGCTGTGACCCCGAGTGGTACAATGATCCAGCTTCTTCTTGTACGTCTCCTTGCATTTGGTTAAATATACTCAAATTCAAGTAAAATAAAGTGGGTAAAAAGGCCTATATTGGCCTACATTTGGTTCTAACTTTCCTACTTTGTGTATTTTCAATCAAAACAACTTATAAATACACTAAACTAACTACATATATGATGTTTGAGGTGGTTATAACTTAAACTAGCATCAAAGTACTCGTATTCATTCAATTTCAAGTAAAAGGCCTAAAAAGGCCTATATTGGCCTACATTTGGTTCTAACTTTCCTACTTTGTGTATTTTCAATCAAAACAACTTATAAATACACTAAACTAACTACATATATGATGTTTGAGGTGGTTATAACTTAAACTAGCATCAAAGTACTCGTATTCATTCAATTTCAAGTAAAAAGGCCTAAAAAGGCCTATATTGGCCTACATTTGGTTCTAACTTTCCTACTTTGTGTATTTTCAATCAAAACAACTTATAAATACACTAAACTAACTACATATATCATGTTTAGAAGTATGTACCGAGATTTGCTTTGATTTCTTATTTGCTTGGAATTTCTCCTTTTCCGAGAACAGTCTTGAAATGAGTCTTCAAGAACAACTCGGGAGCGATAGGGAGTACTCCTCCTCTACTCTTTGCTCGTAGACATTGTTTAATTAACAAAGGCTTTATGGAACATATTCATGTAAATTACACTAAGTAGTAGATATGAAACATATTTACCATCTTCCTAGCATCTTTGTCTGCCGAAATAGAACCACCGAAAGTGTGACGGCTCAATTGGATTAGACAGGGAGCCACCTCTTCGGTTCTTCTTCGCCTTTTCAGATTTTTCCCGAAATGTTGGGTCTTCACTTCTCTTCTTCATGTCTTCGTATATCGTCTCCCCCAACCATTTTGGCCTTTCTTTGGCTTTCTTAACCACCCAGTATCGCAAGTCTCGCAGACGAGATGAAGCTTTTTCTTGTAATCCTTCCTCACTAGGCCTTCTAACTCGGGAGGCCATTCGTAAATACCCTTTAGTCAAACATTAAACAAAGATATTAATAAAGTAATATAATCAATTTCATTTTTCATAATTCGATTCATACATACTGTGAAAATGTTCCACCAATGCGTCTTTGTTGCATCATCGACCTCACTGTAATTGAACCATGGTTGTCGAAAATGGCCCTGGAAAATGTCAGTGATGGACCCACTAACCTTGTTATCATCAAACCCGAATTGAAAACCAAACAAACACGTCAATTGTGAATATCATTGCATACAAATATCATGAAATGAAGGTTTACTAACTTACCACAATCCGGTAGGGCTTAAAACCTTTCTTGGTACACGGTTCGAACCTTCACCTTCCTCAGTATGAGTCATCGGAGTCTCCGTACGTGCTCACCAATGTCACGTGCACGTGAATCATCTCCCCGTGTGTCTCGACATAGGGTTACGCTTCCTTGTACAGTGGTGGTGAAAAAGCTCCTCGGAGTCAAAGTCCCACGGCCTTGGCTTCCACCTAAGCCACCTCGACCTCCGCGGCCCTTAGGATTAGACACGATTACCTAAAATGCAAGAAAGTAGAAAAGCGTAAGATACTTCTTTCAAGGGTAAAATGCAAGAAAGTAGAAACGCGTAAAATGCAAGAAAGTAGAAACGCGGCCCCTGCAGCCCTCCCCCTCCCTCCCCCCCTGCCCCTCCCCCTCCCCTCCTCCCCCTCCTCCCCCCCCCCTGCACCCCTCCCCCTCCCCCTCCCCCTGCCGCCCTCCCCCTCCCCCTGCCGCCCTCCTCCCCCCCCCCTGCAGCCCCTCCCCCTCCCCCTCCCCCTGCTTGCCCTCCCCCTCCCCCTGTGCCCTCCCCACCCCCCCCCCCCTGCTGCCCTCCCCCCCCTCCCCCTCTGGCCCTCCCCACTCCCCTCCCCCTGCTGCCGGTCCCCACCCCCCCCCCCCTGCCCTCCCCCCCTCCCCTCCCCCTGCCTGCAGGTCCCCCTCCCCCCTGCCGCCCTCCCCCCCCCTCCCCCTGCAGCCCTCCCCCTCCCCCTCCCCCTGCCCCTCCCCACTCCCCCCCCTGCCCGCCCTCCCCCTCCCCTCCCCTGCTGCGGTCCCCTCCCCCCTCCCCCTGCGACCCTCCCCCCCCTCCCCCTGCTGCCGGTCCCCCTCCCCCTGCCCCTCCCCCTGCTTGCGGGTCCCCTCTCCCCACCCTGCGCCACTCCCCCTCCCCCTCCCTGCTGCCCCTCACTCCCTGCTCGGTCCCACTCCCTCCCCCCCCTGCCCTCCCCCTCCCCCTCCCCCCTGCGACCCTCCCCCTCCCTCCCCCTGCTGCGCCTCCCCCTCCCCCTCCCCTGCCCTCCCCCTCCCCCACCCCTGCTTGCCCTCCCCCTCCCCCTTTGCCCTCCTCCCTCCCTCCCCCCTCCCACTCCCCCTTTCCCCTCCCCCTCCCCCTGCCCTCCCCTCCCCACCTCCCCCCCCCTCCCTCCCTGCTTCTGCAGGTCACCCTCCCCCCCTGCCCCGCCCTCCCCCTCCCCCCCCTGCTTGCCTCCCCCCTCCCCCTGCGGCCCTCCCCCTCCCCTGCCCCCTCACCCTCCCTCCCTGTGACCCTCCCCCTCCCCTCCCCCGTCGCCCTCCCCCTCCCCCTGCCGCCCTCCCCCTCTTCCCTCCCCCTGCTCGGTCCCCCTCCCCCCCTCCCCCCGCAGTCACCCTCCCCCTCCCCCTGCCCCTCCCCCCCCCCCTCCCCCTGCCCTCACCCTCCCCCTCCCCACTCCCCTCCCCCTCCCCTGCAGTCCCCACTCCCCCTCCCCCTGCGGCCCTCCCCCTCCCCCTTGCCCTCCCCCTCCCCCCCTCCCCTGCTTGCCACCCTCCCCCTCCCCCTGCGCCCCTCCTCCCCCCCTCCCCCTGCCCTCCCACGCCCCCTCCCCCTGCCCTCCCTCCCCCTCCCCTGCCCCCTCCCTCCCCCTCCCCCTGCCGCCCTCCCCCTCCCCCTCGCCCTCCCTCCCCCTCCCCCTGCCCCCCCTCCCCCTCCCCCTGCTGCCCCCCCCTCCCCCTCCCCGCTGCCCCTCCCTCCCCTCCCCCTGCTGCCCCCCCTCCCCCTCCCCACTCTTGCCCTCCCCCTCTTCCCTCCCCCTGCTGCCGTCCCCCTCCCCCTCCCCCTGCTGCAGTCCCCCTCCCCCCCCCCTTTGCCCTCCCCTCCCCCTCCCCCTGCTGCCCTCCCCCTCCCCTCCCCCCTGCTGCCCTCCCCCTCCCCACTCCCCTCTGCCCTCCCTCCTCCCCCTGCTGCCGGTCCACTCCCCCTCCCCCTGCGCCCCTCCCCCTCCCCCTGCTGCCCCTCCCTCCCCCCCTGCGGCCCTCCCCCACTGCCCCTTGACCCCGCCTGCCCCCCCCCCCCCTCCCTCCCTCCCCTCCCCTCCCCTCTTTTTAATGTTTTAGCTTTTTAATCCAAAAAACAAAGTCGGTAGGGTAGATTATGAACTAGTCCTATATAAGTTATGTAATCAATGTTTTAGCTTTTTAATCCAAAAAACAAAAGAAGTTTGTGTCCCTTGTATAATAATTACTAGGTTTGAAGTGGGGAGAAAGCAAGGCGAGAGGAAACATAAATATTAATGCGGAATGGATCATGTTACTCAACAACGGTAAGAAAAACTATAGATGGAAATGTCATAACAAGTAATCTTCAACATTTCATTACCAAAGTCCTATATTTTTATTGAAATGTTGTCCTTAATACAAGCTATGATATACTCAAACAAATCAAAGTGAATTCCCATCCTCGCTTAGTTCATCATCACTATCGTCATCCCAAAAACCATCATCGTCATCGTCATCATCCTCGCTTTCTCCGGACTCGAAACTAGACTCTTCTTCATCATCACTCGATGGGGCTTCAAACAAAATTTCTTCGTCATCTCCTTCACCACACTCGACATCATTACCACCTTCATAATCGGGAATATCGTTTGGATCACAAAGCGTTGGAGTCCCAACACTTGTCTCTGAAGGAAGTCGAAGTCAACCGGAGCATCAATCCACGGACCTTGCCTTTGTCCTAAACACAGCCCACCATTGAGCACGATCTCTTTTCAAGCTTGGGTACGGTGCGAAATATACTTAGGCTAACCTGGTATGATAGCACAAAGGGATCAAACTTGGGGTATTTCTTGGTGTGGTTGACTTGACTAGCTTGTATTGATCGATGTTCATTCCCCTCACATTGTCCATCCAATTGCACTTGAACAAAACGAGTGCTATATTGACTACGAGCACCGGTAAACTTCAATTCTATAACATCATCTAGAATCCCAAAGAAATCACTCCCACCGTCATTAGACACACACACTCCATAATTCATGGTGGATTTGTGGTTGCTTGATGCTTTTGTTTGGAAATTGTATCCATTAACATAGTATCTATTCCAAGTGCGAACTAATGTCGAAGGACCCATTGCCAAAGCAAACAATACATCATCATTGGGTTTGTCTTGAATAACCTATTGAAATTCATTCATATTGTTAATACATTAACATTTCTTTAATAACCTATTGAATAACCTATAGTCACACAAACTCACTTTCGATCTAAACCAATCAAGGTATTCTGCTTCATGTTGCACCCACACATCTTCCCTACGTAGAGTAGGTCGAATTTGAAGAATGTGGTCCTCGAAATCCCTTACAAACATAACAATTGTTAATGTCTAAATTTAAAATGAATGTTAAATTTATAAATAATATGATTAATAACAAGTGTTTTACTTCTCAAATTCTTGTAAGATGCTTGTATTTGCTAACACATATAGGTGTGCACGTTGTAGTTCCACTTCGGTTAAAAATCGTGTTCCTCCCTTGCATTAGGCGGCCGACCACAATTAACCCCCGAATAGCTGCGGGACGGTTTCGTCGAGCATCCTATCAAGTTCATCATTTACATTACGGCCTAAATCTCGTGTCTTAGTATCCACTCCTTGCTGAAAGTAGTTTGAACGCAGTTTGCAATCTCTTCACACAAGTACGCATTACAAATAGAACCCTCCACACGAGCCTTGTTACCAATTTTGCGTTTCAAATGATTGAGGAACCTAAGAAGGTGGTTATAAAAAAGAGTTACACAATTGCGAACAACAATAAAAAAGGATATATGAAAATGAAGGATAAGGTACCTTTCAAAGGGATACATCCAACGGTATTGCACGGGACCACATAGCCTAGCTTCGCGTGGAAGGTGAACGGTAAGTGTTCCATGGAATTGAAGAATGATGGTGGGAAAATCTTTTCGAGTTTACAAAGGATCTCGGCTATGTCCTTTTCCAACCTTTCCATGTCACTTACTTGTGATGGTGGAGCAACACAAATCACGGAAAAAAAGGCTAATCTCGGTGACAACTTTCCACACATGAACCGGAAGCAACTCCTTTAATGCAATCGGCAATAATCTTTCCATGAAGACATGACCGGTCATGGCTTTTCATCTTGTGCGGCTTACCGGACTGCATGTCCACACATCTTGTTAAGTCGGAAGCATAGCCATCGGGAAATTTCAAATCTCGACCCGGTTGCATAATACTTTCCTTTGGGACTTGTCCGGTGCGAAAGGTGCTTTTGGTGGAGTTTCTTTTCCATTCGCATCCTTGGTGACATGAAGTTGAGGCCTTTTGCACAATTTAGCAATGTCTTTTCTAGATGCAACGGTGTCTGGCTGTCTTTTTTTCACATCCATAAGCGTGTGAATGAGTTGGTCGAAGAAGTTTTTCTCAATGTGCATGACGTCAAGGTTGTGACGAAGATGCGGATCTTTCCAGTATGGGAGCTCCCAAAGACGACTTTGTTTGAACCACCCATTTTTCAACTTTTTCAAAGCGTTAAGTGCATACGGTCCATCTGTAGCCTTTGGCAAGTCTTTAACACATGACCACAACTCTTCCCCAGGACATGATGTGTGGTGGAGACCCTTTTTCAACCTTATTTATGCAAAAAGCTACTTTGTTTTTACGAAAAGGATGATCTTCGGGAAGAAATTGACGGTGACAATCAAACCAAGAAACTTTACCCCCATGCTCGAGCCAAAAAGCTTTGGATTTATCCATACAATAAGGACAAGCCTTCTTCCCAGCGGTAGACCGGCCCGGATAGCATACCGTAAGCGGGAAAATCATTTATTGTCCAAAGAATGGCGGCACGCATATTGAAATTTTGTTTCCTAGAAATATCATAAGTAGTTGCTCCAACATCCCATAATTGCTTCAATTCCTCGATTAAGGGTTGCATGTACACATCCAAGTTTCCCTTCGGATTTTTAGGACCGAGGAACGAGCAACGAAAGGAACATGAAGGGTTTTTTCATGCACATCGATGGCGGCAAGTTGTACGGGGTTAAGATGACCGAGCCAACATGAATATTGACCCCCAAACTTTCCATGTGGACCAAACCCATCGGTACACAAGCCGAGCCGAACATTCCTAGGCTCAGATGCAAATTCACCAAATGATCCATCCAAATGCTTCCAAGCTTCACTATCGCTAGGGTGAGCCATTTTGTCTTCGACTCTTGGATTTTTGGCATGCCATGTCATTTCTTCAGCAACGTTCTTTGTTGCATACAACCTCTGCAATCTCGGTGTGATTGGGAAATAAATCAAAACTTTCATTGGAACTAAAGACCCCTTAGAAGTCCTCTTGTATCTGCCTTTGCTCGCGCACTCTCTACATCTCGTCCAAGTGTGCATCGGTTCTCCAAAACGACATACAACCTTTGGGGCAAGCATGAATCTTCTCGTGGGGAAGCTCTCAATCCCTCCAAGATCTTCTTCGTATCGTAAAATGTGTTACTCATGTTGTTGTTGCTAGGTATTGCTTCTTTCATTAATGAAGCAAAAGCATCAACACACCTATGTGGCAAATTGTACTCACACTTCAAAGATACGATTCTAGATGCCATTTCCAACACAGACATGGAGCTCCCATCGTACAACGGTTCCTCAGAAGCCTTTAATAGGTCAAGAAACACCTTTGCTTGAGGATTAGGCTCCTCCTCCATTCCACTAGGCTCTTCAACGGTGGACGGTTCCGGGTTATTCCCAAGAGCATCGAAAACCATTTCACGGTACGGATTAGATAGCTCTTCTGCGGGTTGAGGTAACTCTTCACCATGAGAATACCAACCGTAGTAATCGGGTATAAAGCCCTTGCTATACAAATGCACTTTAACCGTGTGCACGTCATGCATACGTCTGTTCTTGCATTTCGGACACGGACACCTAACTTCATCCTTACACGGGGTTTCGGGATTGACTTTGCAAAAATCAATGAATTCATCAACCCCCCTCAAGAACTCGGGCCTCAAGTTACGCACATTGTCATATCTATCATACATCCACCAACGCTCCTTCCGTTTCATGGTGACCAATTCTACAATTCTAAACCATTTCAATGACAATACTCATTAACAACCAACATACGTACAATTAAAACATATTTGTGAAATACATATAGGGCCTAAAATGATGTCCAAAGGTCCTTATCACTCCAACCTAACCCATTCTTCGACGTCTAACCCCACTAGTGAATGTATGCCAATTATTCGCTTCTACGTAAATTCGGCGGCATTTCCCATGAGTTCTCCAAGTACACAATGTCGGCTTCGTAAAAGCTTACATATGTACCCGAGAGAACAACATAGAGAAACAACATCACCGGAAATTACATAGAATAGAACAAAAGGCATACATTCACCACCTAAGTGAGGTCAAACGTCGAAGAACGATCCCAATCGGGGACTATTCAAGATATACTCCTAATGAGTATACCTTGAACGGGTATCTAGGCACATGATGATGCAAACATATTTATGTAAACACTTAACTTTAATTTATAACCTCATCCAAACTATTTCCACGAAAACAAATATGTCAAAAACAATATAAACAATTTAAATAGTGTAAACTAGATAAAGGAATGTGCAATAACTAAATTATTGTCATAATTATATAGTTTTTAACTTTTATAACCTTTAATAAACGAACCACTATAAAAACTATTGTGATAATTATATAGTAACTTAAACTTATACAATTAAAGTAACTTAATCTTCAAAGTAATATAAACTAAAAAATTATATAGTTTTTAACATTCTCTAAACAAACGTTTTTTTAATACATTATATTTCATGATGAAAAACTTACACAAAAATTAAAATTTATAATTTACATGAACGAAAACAATATAAATTGAAGACAAAATATGGTAAAAAATTGCTACTAACCTTACAATTAAGCCAAAGAGAAACACCAAAGTGCTACGTAATCCTACATCATGTAGAAAATCAATTATTCAACGGCACCTTTAAGCGTCAATTTCTACTAAACGAGCAACTCCAATAATAAGTAACTAAAATGAACTATGAACTTTGATTAAAGAAATCACTAAAATCTTTGATTAAGCGTCAATTTCTACTAAACGAGCAACACCAAATCACTAAAATCGACTATGAAATTATATGAAAAAATAATAAGTAGTATGAACTTTGATTAAAGAAATGATTTAATATAAGATCAAACACTTAAATGAAGAAATATACATAAAATAAAGCAAGACTAACAAAATGTGAGTAAAAAACCGACAAAAACAAGATTCGATTTTTTTAGGACAAATAACAAGAATTAGCAAAAACCAAATTTTACGGGTTTAGATTCATGAGTACACAAATTATTAAAAAAAAAAAAAAAAAAAAAGATATTGGCACTTTGCTACCACCGGCGAAATGTAGGTCCGGCAAGAGTCGATGCAACTTCGTTGCCCAAGGTCGTCGCTTCGAAGTTCACTTCTCTCACGAGTAACGAAACCCAATTGTTAGGGTTCATGAGTACAAAAATTTTAAAAAAAAAGGAGAAATTAAAGCTTACCGCCGGCGAAGTGAGGTGGAGGTGGGTTTCGTCGTTGCCGGTGGGTGGAGGAAGGAGGAAAGGCGGTGGAGGTGGTTCCGTCGTCTTGTGCTCGCCCAAGGTCTTTCCCTCCTTTTTTTTTTTTTGTTGAAACTAAAACCCGATGAAACACCGGATTCAATTAAACCCCCCACCCTTCGACAATCAACGACCGTCTATAACCGTCGCCCAAGAAAAAAAAACATTCTCGCTTTAAGTCCGCAAATAAAACGACCGCTTATAGCCGTCGTTATTAATCAACGACAGCTAAACCGTCGTTATATGATATAACAGCAGACGGTAATCAACGACGGCTTAAAGCCGTCGCTTAATGTGGATTTACCGACGGTTTTAATTGCCGTCGCTGATAGGCCGTCGTTATTTTGTGATTTTCTTGTAGTGAACAACCCGGAGTATCGCCCGGGATACTCACCAGTTAATACATTAGATCCCGGTATGATCATTAATGTTATTTAAATGTTTCTTTGCGGTTTTAATCATGGAACACACCTTGGCAATGGCACATTAATATTGTTGATAAGACACGACACTCACAATCTCACATCATGACATCATGTATTTATGACTATACAACTAGTTTGTAGGCCCGAGCTATGCCCGAGTACTTTTAGTTTTCATTATAAAAAATTTACTTTAAAATGGTAGCACTAAATATCATTTTGTTTAGTGGTTAAGTCTTTAGTATATAAACTTGAAGGTCATGGGATCAAATCCTATATAATGCATTTACTATATTTTTTTGTTGTATATAAATCATGCGTAGTAAAACAATCTAAAGAATAGCGCCACGTGGCGCCGTTCCTTGGTTAGGAACACCTATTAATATATTAGTATAGATATTATATGACATGTTTATACTCTCTTAGCCTCTTTCTATGTATTATGGAGTATTCAAACTTAGAACCTCACACCTCTAAATTCTTATAGTGTTAAAATTGGCAAAATGACACCATTTATACAAATCAGGAGTATTTATCGGTGACAACATTTTATAAACTACAAAAGTAACAAAAAGAAGATTATATAAATTAACATCTTCACGTTATTGTCCCATCCTGTAACTAACCCGTCACATATATCTAAACCTCATACTGTCATACATGCTTCCAATATTTATCATCTTTATACTTCTTGTGTTCAAACATTTACTATACAATTTCATAATATCGCAATTCATTTATGCAATCAAAGCCTTTTTTCACTTTATTTATTCCATTTCTTTTTTACTTCTTGATACGTTTTAACTTTTCATGTATTGAACGAGATCAGAAACTAATTATAATGGAAGCGTAGAGCTTTAGAAAGAGCTTGACGAGCCAAATAGTTATACATGCAATACTATCCATAAACTTACTTTATATGTTTTTTTTTTGTGTAATTAAGATTGCTTATGGAAATATATATTTACAGTGAATCCCATCACTTTAAAAATTGGATCCCCGCAGCAGCCACGGAGCCCCTCCCTCACTTTCACCGGCGCAGCTCATGTCTCTCTTAATAAAACCGTCAGGCTCGGGATTCGCAATTTTGCCGGGCCGGACTGAGTTCAAAGGGCTGGGAGGGCTCGCGATTTTGAGGCGGGGGAGAGGAGTTCGAAGGGGTGGTGGAGAGAGAGAGAGTTAGGGCTGCGGGGGTGGTGGGGAGGGGGGGGGGAGGGGGGCTGCGTGGGAGTGCGAGGGGGGTGTTGGTGGGGGCAGGGGGTGGGGGTCTTTGGTGGGCCCGGGGTTGGGGCCTGGGGTTGGGGTTGGGGTTGGGGGGGGTGCGTTAGGGAAAGAGAGGGGGTTAGGGTTACTTGAGTTTTAGGATTAATTAAATATTTGAATTTACTTAGGGTTAATTAGGGTTTTAGCGTTAATTACAGTTAATGACTAGCGGAGTTAACCGTCGTTAGTTATTAAGGGCATTTTGATGCATTTTTTAGATAGTCAGGGGTATATGGTGAATTCGAAAAAAAGTTAGGGTATCTGGTGAATACAAAAATTTGTCAAGGGTATATGAAGAAAAAACTGTTTTTTTATTCATCATTTTAGCACTGGTTCATGATGGGGGTGAATTTTTTTTTTTTTTATAATTCCATAAACTATTTTTTGTTTTTTATCCCATAAATTTTTTTTTGTTTAGAGTAGTGGATGCACAAACAAACACTTCCACAATGTAAAAAAAACAATTGCTCTCTCGCATAAAGCCGGAGCTCCGTCCAAAGTGCAACAAAGGCGGATTTCTCACACCTCACACTCCCAAGTCCCAATCTCACATTTTTGCCACAAAGGGATCGATAACTTGACAGTTTTAAGTTTTAACAGAGTTATAGGCTTATAGCCTACTGTAGTCTGTACCCGTTTAAAATCTTTAATTCCTTATTGTGTTGGTTGGATTAAGGACAGGCATACATGTAGTGGAGATGCATGCCCCATGGCCCATTGGCGCTTGCTGGATTACACGTTTAAAATATTTGTTTCCTTGTTGTGTCGGTTGTGAATATAATGATACGGCTTACTCTAATATGGGTGTCTGAAACTCATATACTTCCTTTGTTATATTTTAAATGAATGTAGGGGCATGGTAAGAAGATTTAGGACATGAGACAGATAGAGTGAAAGAAAAAGAGGGTTCCATGTAATGAGGAGAGAGGTAGAGAAAAGTGAATATCAAATAAAGTAATATTTCATTTATTTCGAAACGGCTTAAATGGCAAGTGTTTATTTTATTTTAGAATAGAGGAAATATATGATATAATGTACAAATTACAATAGTACGATTACGAGTATACCCTTAGTATCCTATATTATCTTTTAAAAACTTGTAACTAGTTTTTAGGCCCGGCCTATGCCCCGAGTACTTATAGTTTTCATTATTAATAATGTACTTTAAAATGATATCACCAAATATCATTTGGTTTAGTGGTTAAGTCTTTAGTATATAAACTTGAAGGTCAATGGGATCAAATCCTATATAATGCATTTATTATATTTTTTTGTTGTATATAAATCATGTGTAGTAAAACAACCTAAGGAAGAGCGCCACGTGGTGTTGTTTCTTGGTTAAGAACACCTTTTAATATATTAGTATAGATATTATTTGACATGTTTATACTCTCTTAGTATTTTTCTATGTATTATGGAGTATTCAAACTTAGAACCTCACAGCTCTAAATTCTTATAGTGTTAAAATTGGCAAAATGACACCATTTATACAAATCAGGAGTATATATCGGTGACAACATTTTATAAACTACTCAAAGTAACAAAAAGAAGATTATATAAATTAACATCTTCACATTATTGTTCCATCCTGTAACTAACCCGTCACATATATCTAAACCTCATACTGTCATACATGTTTCCAATATTTATCATCTTTATACTTCTTGTGTTCAAACATTTACTATACTATTTCATAATATCGCAATTCATTTATGCAATCAAAGCCTTTTTTCACTTTAATGATTCCATTTCTTTTTCACTTCTTGATACATTTAACTTTTCATGTATTGAACGAGATCAGAAACTAATTACAAATTTACAATGGAAGTGGAGAGCTTTACAAAGAGCTTGACGACCCAAATAGTTATACATGCAATACTATTAATATCTTTACTTTACATGCTCTTTTTCTTTGTGTAATCAAGATTGCTTATGGATATATATTTACAGTGAAGCCCATCACTTTAAAAATTGGATTAACTGTTAAATACTGTACATGAAAGGCTGAAAGCTAAGGTCTGTTGGATATGAAAACAAATGATACAGTAAATAAGATAATTAAACAACATCCACAACAATATGAGATGCATGTTCTATATAATATTCTGGTACAATTAACTTTTTCATATAATACTATCTAAAACTCTTGAATTTCACGTGGTAATAACCATCATTTATTAGTAATTTTATGTGATTTTTTGTGATGGAACATTTCTATATATGTAGCTACTAGTATAACAGGAGTCTATCAAAATACATGTATATATTTATCTATGTTTTTTGTGTCACTTTCTTAACAGACGGAATATATCGACATGAATTACAAACTCTTCTTTCATCTTCCATCAGCCATAATTATATTGAACAACCTAGCGAAGAAAAAATCCTAGTCGAAAAGGATATATGCCAATAATAATAGTGTTATTATCGCTTACAATTTTAAGATATTTTAGAACTTTCTTAACATCCACAAACTATTCTTTCATCAGGATTACCCTCTGTCGGTCTTTAGCATTCTTAAAAAGTGACTTGATATGGGAGATAGGTCAAGATGTTTCAATTTGTTTTTTTGTAAGTTTTGGATAATTTTTTTTTTACCAACAAGAACAAACATAATTACATATATTACAGAAGTTTACCATTCCTAGCTGCAACTGCTAAATCATGACTAGCTTGTAACTTATTAATTATTAATATAAGTAATACTGCTACCAATTACTAGTACATTTGTTCAAAAGGATTATTATTATTGTCGTTATACTTATTAATTATTAATATTGGTAATTATTATTAATGACGTTACTATTATTATAAATGTCATTGATATCACTATTTCAAACTATTTGTGTTCAAGAAAAAGAATGTTATTTTGGCATTTGTGCGTGTTTTTTTTTTCATATTTGTACGTTCTAGTTAACAATTTTGATATGCGATGTTCTTTTTGATGTTGTACATGTAAATAACATGATAATAGTATACGATGTTTAATTTTTTTTAATAATTTTGGCAGAATAATATAAAGTATATGTTACTAGTTTATATAAAACATGAGTAACAAGGGATAACCTAATGGTGTTGACATCACCTTCAAATTTCCCCTATATGGAATTTCAACTTATCTTTAGAAACAAAGTTTATATAGAGCAGGTTAACAATATAAGAAGAATATTTAACAATTTTGTTCAATATCATATGATTATATATATTTATAGGTTTATTTATGATGAAAAAGAACAATTGATTGATATAACAAAAAACATCTTGTTAGTTAAATCCAAACATGTCATCAATATAAAAATAACATCTATCTTTTAATTTCTTTTTTGAGGAGGCATCTATCTTTTATTTTTAGAATGTGTTCTTTAAATAGATTTTGTATAGTCTTTCAATCTATAATCTTTTTTTTATTATCATTATGTTTTCTTTCATTACTACCTAAATTCTTATTATAAACAGACTTTAGGCATGAACAATATATTCTTTTTACCATAAACAATATGTTTTTAAACCTAAAATATGCGTTCTTTTATTTTTAATTATATGTTCATATACTATGTGTTCTTTAAAAAAAACCTAATTATGCTATTATTATTATTATTATTATTATTATTATTATTATTATTATTATTATTATTATTATTATTATTATTATTATTATTATTATTATTATTATTGTTGTTGTTATTATTATTATTAAAAGTTGTGTATAGTAATAAAATGATAGTAATAGTAATACTAGTAATGAAATACAAAGTAATAATAATATTATTAATAATTTGTTTTATAAAAGATAAGTTCAGATCAGATCAGATCAGATAAGATAAGCTCAGATCAGAAAAAAGAAGTTCAGATCATATAAGATAAGTTCAAATCAGTAAAAATAAGGTGAACTAAACATAGCCTAAATCGGCAAGAGCAATGCCCAATTGTTCTCTAGATTCCTCGAGCTTAGAAGGTCCAATATTTGTGAGCCAAAAACTTCCCTTATTGCATCTTCCATTGATTATTTGAGTGCCCATTTGTATGCCGGCATCATCTCATATTGTTTGTAGAATATTCATGAACTTATCTAGTTCTCCAAGCCAGACACATAATTGATGAGATATCAATGTGGTCATAAAAAAATTCGAGCCACGAAACCCAACAGTTACGAAAACAAAGTGTCAACCATATTCAAATGAATGGTGTAGGAATTTTTTTCTTTAGTATAGCGTTCTTTGACGATAAGTTCAGTTCGGTAGAAAGAATGTATGATATTTTCACAAAATAAGGTTTATAAGGTTTAATAAAAACTAATAAGATCATAAAATTTGAGCCATCAAACTTTATCTAATATACTACTCCCTCCGTCCCATAATATAGTTCCCATTTCCATTTTGGGAGTCAAACTTTAAAATCTTTGACCAAATATTCTCATTAATGTATACAAAAAAACATACTCATGTGGGGTCTTGTTAGATTCGTCTCGATGTCTACATTTATATTATCAACTTTTTATATTTTTTACTAATACAAAATAGAAGATATTATAGGTCAAAGGTACGTCTTGGAGACTGCGAAAAGAAATGTGAACTATATTATGGGACGGAGGGAGATAATTAATTAGTAAAAATAAGTTTAATTAAGTTCAGATTAGTAAACTTAAGTTGAATAGGATAGACCCTAAAAGTGTTATTGGTTACAATGTTATGCCACAAAACTTTGTTAACATCCACAAACGACCAATCAATTTCATCAGGATAAAATTCTGTCGGTCTTTGTATAGAGCAATGTTGAAAATTGGAAATTTGCTTACAAAAATTGGAATAAAGAAAAAACATCAAAGGACAAAGACATTAATTAGTGTATTACAGTAATTTCTCTTTGTAATTTCAAAAAAATAAAAAGATAAAGTACATCAACTCTTTCTCTTATAAAAGGCTATAATATGCACCTCTATTATGAGAGTGAGGGATAGCCTAGTGGTTAGAAACTTCCTCCCTGGTTAGGAGGTCCCGAGATTGATTCTCACCCTTGGCAAGTTGGGATCTCCTTTGTTCCCCCAACTTGTTAAGGTTTCTCCTTACCTTATTAAAAAAAATGCACCTCTATTTTGTATACGTGAGATAATACATCAGATATACTGTAATTGATTAGATATCTATGTGGCAAACTACTAATTGGGCCATAAAAGAATTTGAGCCACCAAACCCAAAAGTTACGGAAACAAAGTGTCAACCATATTCAAGTGAATGGTGTAGGAATTTTTTCTTTAGTATAATGTTCTTTGAATATAATTTCACTTCAGTGAAAATAAGGTATGATATTTTCACAAAATAAAGTCTAATAAGTTCTAATAATGACTAATAAAGTCTAATAAATTCTGATAAATTCAGTTGAGTTCATATAAGCAAAAATAAGTTGAATGTAACATGCCCTAAAAGTGTTATCGCTTACAATGTTATGCCACAATAATAACTTTCTTAACATCCACTAACAATATTTTCATCAGGATTAATTTATGTCGGTCTGTATTTAATAATGTTGAAAATGGGAAATTTGTTTTTACAAAATTGGAAAAAAGAAAAAATATCAAGGGACAAAGACATTAATCAGTACATCACCTCTCTCTCCTATAAAAGACTATCATATGCACGGTGCACCTCTATTTTGTGTACGTGAGATAACATATCAGATAGTTGTATAACAGTGAGAAATTAAGTATGAGCAGTCTTAAACGTAAGCTTGAGGCTGAGGTTGAGATCAGAGAAAGTGCTGCAGATGTCCTCCATGACATACTTTCGAGTACTAGTAAACCTCATCATGTTTCCCATGCCGCCTCTCATTTTGTTCAGGCTGTTGACTTACATGAGGGCGACCACGGTAAACTTGGCTGTACAAATGTTTGGAAGTACACTTTAGGTAGATTTTTTGGGGATTGTTAAACATCGCCCCCAAATTACTTAAAATCGCCCCAACTCCCCTCTTAAAATACAATTATACCCTTAGGATTTTTGTTTTGATTTTTACTCCAACTTAACTCCTCCCCTAATTCATATTATCTCTCATCTTCAACATCACCACCCACGATCACCACCGCCAACCACCGCCGACGAGCACAAAATTCCGACGAATTTTTTTTTAAACGAATTTTTTTTTTAAGTAATTTGGGGCGATGTTTAGAAGTTCAGAATTTTTTGGATTGTCATTCATTACTTTTCCCAATTTTTTTTTTTGAAAGGCGGCATTTCTTTTTTTTTTTTTTTTTTTGCTTTTGGAATGAACCTACCAATTTTATATTTAGTCTTTACAATAAAGTTTTGCTCACTTTACTCTCTTGGCCCTCAACATTAACTTCAATAGAATATGCAATGGATTAATACTTTTCTTCCCTCATATGACGACTGACATACCTATTTTCTCCTAAAACTCTATGCTTAAAGAAGTGGGTAAACTAATATAATTCGGAAGGCATATGTATATGAAGTATGCATGTATGTTAACCTTGTGGTTTAATTAATTAGGTGGGAAGTCCTTCGTAGCAAAGTCGATACTTGAAGAGATTGATGAAGAGAAGAAGTATGTGAGATACCGAGTCATTGAAGGCGATCTATTGGATGAGTATAAGACAATGACAGGGAAATTCCACGTGATACCTAAGGATGAGAAAACCAGCATAGCGAAGTGGACATTAGAATATGAGAAGCAGCATCCTGCTATCCCTGAACCAACTGAATTGCTCGATTCCTGGCTTGCTGCTACCAAAGACTTGGATGATCATCACCATGGCATAAGGAAGTAAACAATCATATATATAATAAAGTGAAGTAGTGAACGATGTTTAAGCCAATAATTTCAGCAGTTTATCAGTTTATTGGATCCAAAATGTTGTATGAAGTTGGATATTTTTTTTTTTTGACAACGAGAAAACTTGCATTAATCAAAAGAAGAAAGAACAACTTAATACTAATACAAAGAAACAGAAAACAAAGCAAATAAAGCTAAAGACGCTTCAGATGCTCTTACATTCTCTATGAAACAAAAAATAAACTATTACAAGTCCATTCCAACTTAAACTTGTCAAGAGCGATGGAAGCTAGGATTGGGTTGAATGTCTTGAAGAAGACCCGATATGAGAGGGAACATGTTGAGAGACGAAACCAAGACGATCTTCAGGAACGGATTGCCGCATCCCATCTAACAGACACAAATGTCTGCTAAACAAAAAATCCCAAGGCCCTTGAACGGAAATAGCTTCCTGGGATTCTACTGATTTAAGTAACAAAGAAGCCACGTCCTTTGGTGACTTCTGACCCTTTTGCAAGGGTCTCCTGGGTTTAGTCTCATGAGACTGAAACTCAAAATGCGTGGAGGTCATAACATGCCCCAAATTAAATTGGAGAGCCTCCCACAAGATGCATTTTTGAACTGTAATGACTTCAGAAGTCTTCACATGAACTGGGGGCGAATTAGAATGAAAAAATTCACCCGAACTACGGATCCTAAAATCCAACCTTGCAATCTTTAAACCAGAAGATCGAACCACAACAGAGTTAAAATGACAACCTCCTCTCATCTCACCCAACACTCGAACCTCAACAAATGCATAATTGGTTCTGGATAAAACGAAACGAAGGCTAAACCAGATAACGGAAACGAAACAAACTACCACGCGACTCATAAAACCACGCCTGCAACAACACCGTCAAAGCCTGTACCGTAGCTTTCACGAACCCAACTAACGCTTCCTTGGCAAACAACCGAACTGACTCCAACTAACACTGGGGGGAACGGGGAAGGGGACACTTCAACTAAACTTGATGCTAAACAGGGGGATAGGGAAGGGGAGATTTAGACTTAACCACCTTGAACCTAGGACAGGGGAGCGGGGAAGGGGAACCTAGTACCTAAAACACCTTGAAAACCGAGAATCGGGGAACGGGGAGGGGATACCGAAATCTAGAACCACGAAGCACTGAACGGAACCGGGGAGGGGAAACACTTGGCCAGGGAAGGCTGGGGAGGGGGGTGAACAGTCGCGCGATAGCCGAGCAGGGGGTGGGGGACTGGGACACCGAACACGCCTAACTAACGGGAGAGACACAAAAGAAAAAGACGATAAACAAGGGAAGCACGAAGCAGAGGGACACGAGGGAGGGGAACACCAACTTCGACTGAAAGGGAGGACGACGGAGGGGGCGAAGGGGGGGACGAAGGACGACGACGCAGGGGAGGACTAAGGGGGACGCAGGACGACGACGCAGGAGAAAAGGAAGAAGGACGTAGCGGAGGACGAAAGAGGACGAAGAAGCAGGGGAAGGGAAGACTCAGGGGACGACGACGACGACGATGTTGATAGGCTCGCCGACGATAAAGCTTAGGGCCAGCCACCAGCAAGCCTAGGGGGCGGCTACTGTTTTGTGGGGCTTAGGGTTTCGAGTGGATAAAAGTTTTAGAGAGAGAATGTTTTTTTTGGGGATATTATCTCAGATAACCCTGACTTATAGGCCTTTTTCCAATATAACCCCGATTTTGGCAGCCATGTCTCCGATAACCCTGAACTTGATTTTTGTCATTAAACCTGACGTAATTAGACACGGCGTTAACTATTTTGTGTTCTTCATGCTCTCACTAGTAGAATAATTGCTTATTGTTGTGGTTTTATCAATACGCAGCAATATATCACGTAGAAAGAAAAAGTAAAATATAAAATAAACATATTGCTGCGGTTTCGGCCAAAAACCGCAGCAATATGGTTTCAACGGAAAATTTTTGAAAAAAAGTTGACTTTTTGACCAGACATATTGCTGCGGTTTGTGGCAAAAACCGCAGCAATATGTCTGCGCCATATATTAAAATATTACTTTTTTTATATTAAAATTTGAACCTATTGCTGCGGTTCCTACTAAAAACCGCAGCAATAGGCTGTTTTAAGTAAAAAAAAAAATTGTGCGGCCCAATTAGGGTTTTGTTCCTCTTTTCTTTTAACAACTCATCAGTCGTTTTACTATTCTCTCTCTCCTCTCTCTCCTCTCTCTCTCTTCTCTCTCTTCTCTCTCTTCTCTCATTCGCTGAAGTCTAATGGGACTTCACCGGACTTCGCCGGACTTCCCTCATTCGCTGAAGTCTAATGGGACTTCACCGGACTTCGCCGGACTTCCCTCGTGGCTCGCCTTTGCTCGTGGCTCGCCGTCCTTCGTCGCTAGTGGCTCGCGTCCTTCGTCGCTCGATGGTGTTGGCGAGTCTCCGTCGCGACCACTTCGAATCGGCTCTTCATCTTCATCTTCATCATCTGCGTCGTTGCTCCACAAGCAAACCGCAACCGGCGAACATTTCTGGTCTACTCGCCACCGGCGGCACTGATTTCGATATCAGATCTGGTATTTTCTCTTTCTCTCTCCTTTCTTTCAATTCATTTTTTCCTTAATCGCATTTTCAGATATGGTTCGTTGCTTTTGCGCTTGTATTCGCATTGATTCAAGTGTTTGCACGAGATCCGGTTCTCAAAGGTTGAGACACGATAGTGTTTTGATTTTTTTGAATTGTTCTCAACTTTTTTTTTCGTTTTTCTTTTTTTTTCGTTTTTTAGATCTGTTTGTGATTTTTTGTTTTAGGATTTTTTTTTGATTTTTAGATCTGTTTTTAGATTTTTTTGTTTTAGGATTTTTTTTTTTTTTTTTTCGTTTTTTTAGATCAGTTTCTTATTTTTTGTTTTTATTATAATTTTTGTAATTAGTCATTAAGTTGTAATAGTTGTTTTGTTATTTTTGCTTTTTCATTTTACTTTTTGATCTTTTGTATTATTCATGTAATTAGTTTTT
Source organism: Beta lomatogona (assembly GCA_947646795.1). Taxonomy (NCBI): domain Eukaryota; kingdom Viridiplantae; phylum Streptophyta; class Magnoliopsida; order Caryophyllales; family Amaranthaceae; genus Beta; species Beta lomatogona. The sequence goes on along the minus strand of CANSNZ010001032.1, from coordinate 274,778 downwards.
TTAGCTTTATATATTAAATAAATTCATGTTATTTAATCTTTAGTTTGTCTGCGAATTTGGTAGATAGTGGATGGGTTAGTTGCATGGTTTTAATCTTTCAAATTTAATTGCGAAATTCCAAAAAAAAAAAAAAAATTTTTTTTACCTGTACCAGGACCTATTGCTGCGGTTTTGGGCAATAAACGCAGCAATAGGCCAAGCTATTGCTGCGTTTTCTAGCCAAAACCGCAGCAATACGTTGTACGTTTTTAATAAAAAATAAATATATTGCTGCGGTTTTGGCTAGAAACCGTAGCAATATGTTCAAATATTGCTGCGGTTTAAAACCGCAGCAGTATATTAATTACCTATTGCTGCGCCCTTTATTGATGCGCAGCGAAAACCGCCGCAATAGGCCACTTAATGACCGCAGCAATAAACAATTATTCTACTAGTGTCTCTCTATTGTTCTTCACGACTTTCTCTCTCTTGTTCTTCAAGTTCTTGTTACTCTTCAATTTAAATTCCAAAATATGTTTTAATTTGATTTCCTCACTCTTGTTCTTCCTCTCTCTAATTTTGTTTCCATTAATCATCCTTACCTTTTGTTTTTGTGACTGCCTCCAAATTCTTTTCATAGTGACCTATATCACACAAATCAATTTCTGGCTTTTGTCCATCCTACCTTTTGGCATGAATCAGTTAATGGATTTTGTTTACATTAATCAGTCCTTGGCTTTTGTTATAGTTTGTTTCCTTATCTTTTGTTTTTGTGACTTGCCGGTTATGGTGGATATTCCTGATGGAATTTGGTTGACATGTATTAGCTGGCTTTGCGCCTGATTAATGGAAACAAAATTATATATAAAAAAAACGTTAGAGGAAGAAACGCTGCTGTTGCCAAAACCCCCAAACCCCCAAAAACCAAAACCCAGATTCACTTGTACCCAGATTCAAGCAAAGGAGAGAGAAATTCTGAGTTCCTTTTGAACCCATATTCACGCAGAGGAGAGAGAAAATACGACGCATGACAGTTAATGGATGAGAGAGAGGAGAAGAAAGAATGTGAGGAGAGAGAATGGAGATCGAAGATGATGTTGGTGTTGCTGTTGTGGTTAATCGTGGTTGCAACCACAAAATCCCATGACCCATAGAATTGTGAGGAGAGAGAGAATCGTGGTTTAGTATTTGATTATTCTCTTTTGAACGAACTTGTTTACATTAATGGTGAATCTTATTGTACTCAGATTCACTTGTACATTCATGGCAAATTTTCAAAACAAAAAAGAGGAAGAAATTTTGGAGAAAGTGGTGAAAACCATTGATGAATGTTTGAGAAGAGATGAAGAACAAGAAAGAGAAAGAGATGGGTTTGATTTTTTTTTTTTAAAAAGGCAGTAATTATTTTTGTTTGAAAATAGTTAACGCCGTTAACAATTCCGTTAGGTTTAATGACAAAATACAAGTTTAGGGTCATATGGGTAAAAAAAAATGTCAGGGTTATTTGGAAAAAAGACCTATATGTCAAGATTATCAGAGATAATATTTTTTTGGGTTTTTCTACGTTATACCCTTGTGTTTTTTCAATTTCTACATTGCACCCTAATCTTTTAAAAATTCCACACGGTACCCTCAAACTTACCTTTTTTAATGCACAAGTGTGTTGAGAACTCCTAAGTTGGATACTTTTTAGTTTGGTTGTTTGCATATAAAGTACTTCAAACTAAATAAGGGATGTATTTAATTATTTCACATTGTTACTGATCTGTGGGTCATTATGAATGTACCAGTACGTGTGTATATGGTCAATAAAAAGATAATGTGTACGTGTGTGTCAGTGTGTGCCTGTAATATGCATTAGAATATATGGCAGCAATAGACACTGGTATGACTGTATGAGTGGTCATTAACTCATTATTATTGTATAATCATGTATTATTGTATAAAGTGATACGCTATAGTCCCAAACTCTAAGCCTAAGTTTCTCTCTCCTCAAAACCCTAGCCTCGGCGATTTTTCTTTCACTCTTTTCGCAGCCGTCACCCACTGGGGCTCGACCACCGCTAGAGCCGCCTCGGCGCTCCTTCGGCGGTCGTCGAGCCCTTGCCGTCGTTCTCGTCGGCCTTGTTCTTTCTCTCGTCCCTCGTTTCCCGTTTTCGCCTCCTGATCGGTTGTTTGTTGGCGAGACTGCTCCGATTTCCCCCTCCCCTGCTTTTGACGGTCGGCACCCCGTGCTCCTCACCTGGTCCAGTGTCGGGCTTCCCTTTCCCCTCCCCCAGTTGTGTGTCGGGCTTCCCCTTCCCTTTCCCTGTTTAAGTGTCGGGCCCCCCTCTTCCCCTCCCCTATTGGTCTGTCGGGCTTCCCCCTCCCCTTCCCCTCCCTTTGATTTTGTTGTTTAGGGCCTCCCCTTTCCCTTCCCTACTTGTGTGTCGGTTTTTCCGTTTTGGGTCAGTAAGTAACGGGGTATTCCACCGTCTTTTGGGCTGTCTAGATGGGGTAGCTTTGTGCGGCGGCGACTGTCCTCGAGTCAGGTGTTTGTTTGTATTTTGGTTTTTATTAATATGCCCCCCCTGTTGTGTTGGCTTTTGTTCCATGGTTGGGGTGTGTTTTCGTGCTGAGTTGCTTAGGTTCCAGTTTGTGCGCCTGTGTTGTATCTAGCTTGTGTTTGTGCGCTGTTTTTCATTGGTTGAAGTTCAAGCGTCATCTCGATGGTATTGGGTTCTTGGGTGCGATCTGCAGGGTTCGATCACGATTGTTCTTCTTCAACTTTTTCACAATGATAGGCTTCGTCATTCAAAGCTGCTCGTTTCAGCAATTACAGGAGGGCTGCGCTGAAGTGCATGTTCTGGCTCATTGTCGTTTGTTTGAAGACAAGTTTGATTTAGCCTTGTCAGATTGTATCTTGGTTTTCAATTTCATTTGTAGATGCCGTTTGGCTTTTAATTAATGAAATTTACCTCTAAAAAAATGTATTATTGTATAATCATGTATTATTGTAATACGCATTATAAATAATAATAAATCAATAATGTGTTAGAACTAGAAAATGCTAAAATGAAATGTGTTGAATTGACTTTAATATGTTGTTATTAGTTATTTGAAGTGAACTGTCTGAACTGAACTAAAATTAATTTTGGAAAAATATATAGGTGTAGACATACTAAGGTGTATATAATGCACACCCTTATATATATATATATATATATATATATATATATATATATATATATATATATATATATATATATATATATATATATATATATAGGTAGGATCCGCTGAAAACAACTGTTAATCTGAAAACTGAAAACAGGGTAACTTTTAGCAATTTTTGGGTAACTTTTAGTAATTTTAGTGTAACTTTATATATATACTTCAAGGGTAACTTTTAGCACTTTTAGGGTAACTTTATATATATGTTCAAGGGTAACTTTTAGCACTTTTAGGGTAACTTTATATATTTTAAGGGTAACTTTTACCACTTTTAGGGCAACTTTATATATTTTAAGGGTAACTTCTTTTAGTGTAACTTTGATTATAGTTAAACCTATGTAGGATTCGAACCTACATCGTTGTGTATTACACAATGCTCTACCAATTGAGCTAATAGGTTGTATGAAATTCGCCAAAGATATGTGAGAGAGAGGAGGTAACAAATAGCTTTATAACAACAACTAATAACAATATTTGGGAAACTAATAAAACACATATTATGCTATACCATAATGAACAAGATAAAAATAACAAAGAGGACGCCAAAAGCATAAAACTAGACATTACCACATGAAACGAAAGATTTTGAAAATTAAAATTGCAAGAAGATTGATTGCATATCAGTCAAAGTTACTGTTTTAATACATAAAGTTACCCTAAAAGTGGTAAAAGTTACTCTTATAATATATAAAGTTGCCCTTGGAATATACAAAGTCATCCTTAATATAATATAGTTACCCCAAACTGGTAAAAGTTACCCTTAAAATATATAAAGTTGCCCTTGAAATACATAAAATTATCCTTAATATAATCTAGTTACCCTAAAACTGGTAAAAGTTACCCTTAAAATATATAAAGTTGCCCTAAAAGTGGTAATAGTTACCCTGTTTTCAGTTTTCAGATTAAGAGCTGTTTTCACAAGATCCTATTCCTATATATATATATATATATATATATATATATATATATATATATATATATATATATATATATATATACTACCTCCGTTCCAGAATAGTCTGAACACTTTCCTTTTATGTTTGTCCCAAATTAGTTTAAACACTTCTTTTTTTTAGCATGATCCCACCATTAATATATTATTTCTTTTACACATCTTTGGCACACCCTCTACCTTTTATCAATAAAAAGTTACCCAAGTTTCTCTCTCCTCTAATAAAAAATACTCCACCAACTCCTATCACATCTACTTTATAAATAAAATAACATGTGATAACCACACTACAACTTATCATCTTAAACTATGTGTCCCAACAAGTGTTCAGATCTTTTTGGGATAGAGGGAGTAAATATTCTCTACGTCTAAGTGTGCTCCACTTACTTTTGATGGAATGTACTCCATCCGTTCTTTTATAAGTGCAACATTTTGACTTTGCCATCATATAAAAACTTTGACTATGTTTTTTGCTAATATAAAGTAAATTAAAGGCTATCATGTACTACGTTTTTTTGATTAATTAATGTGAAGTGTATTATAGCGTCCCGAAAATACACAACCTTAATCTTGCAGCGGAATCATAACTCATGGCCCACAAATAAAATAATAGCCTTAAATGATAATTCAGCTATACAATTGTTCATAACAATTCTTGTTTATCCACCATTTAAAATTTCCTAACCTCCTAGAATCATACATAGTATCCTCAACACAACTCATTATAATGGCCATACTGCAATTGTTCTTCCATACCTAAAAACATAAAACAAAACCTCATGAGCCGTGGCTCAGTAACATACTATCCTAACATCGTAAAAGCATTTCAATTCATTTTAGTTGCAAACAGGGAGGAGAGAATATAGTTAAACCATTTCATAAACATATAGCTTAAATCGTACATATTGTCATAGTTCATTATCATCCTTTTTCAACATATATATTCTATCATAAAACTTTTATTAGTTAATTGAGTACATCGGAAGGCAAAGCCACCGGGGACATAAGTCCCTCATCAGAAGGTGGCATAAAATGGCATAGATTATCGTAACATAAGTCAAAGCCACTGAGGACATTCGTCCCCCATCAGAAGGTGGCATATAATGCCATTAGTGACAGAAGGCAGAGCCACCGAGGACATTGTACCCCATCATAAGGTGGCATAATGCCATAATGCGGGTGCCACCGAGGACGTCGTCTCTCATCAGAAGGTGGCGTTGCCTCCATAAGGTACGTGCACGACCCCGACATAACAAAATACTCTTTCACTTAACTTTATCATGCTTCGTTTCTTTTACGTATGATAATTACATTACATAATCGTAATCATAAAACGTAATCATAATCGTATTTTCGTAACATCAAAGTCGTCATACTTCATAGCATCAAATCATCTAATAAACATCATTTACATAGATAAACATTTCATATCATGCACACCATAAATAACATCGCATAAACATCGTATAAAGCATCATAAAACATAGTTGGAAGGGGGGTGCGGGTGTTAGCAGTAGACGTGATCTGGAGTCCTGCTTAATAACTTTGATAGTTGGGGGAGGCTTGTAACATCTTTTATCCTTTTATATCTGATCAAGAATAGCGATATTAATATATGTTTATTATAACCATTAGGCCTTTGATTATAACTTCTTATTAATTATCACCTCCGTCCCAGAATAGTCTGAACAATTTCCTTTTATGTTTGTCCCAAATTAGTTTGAACACTTCTATGCTTGGCATGGTCCCACCATTAATATATTATTTCTTTTACACATCTTTGGCCCACATTCTACCTTTCATTAATAAAAAGTTACCCAACTTTCTCTCTCCTCTAATAAAAAATACCCCACCAACTCCTATCACATCTACTTTTTAAATAAAATAACATTTGATAACCATACCACAACTTATCACCTTAAACTACGTGCCCCAACAAGTGTTCAGATCTTTCTGGGACGGAGGGAGTATAATTTTTTAGTTACAATAAGTCTGAATCAAATATACTTTTATCATAATGTCCTTGATCCGATGAATCAAGTCATAATTAGTCCTTGAACATGTACTTTAAGTCATAAAAGATCCATCATTAATATTATAATCCTTACTTAAATCGACTTACAAATAAAGTGATCATTAAACCATTTTATTAACATTAATATATACAAATGTGTTAAAAGTCGTGCCTAAAGAAGTTTATATGCCACGTGACACTCTCCTCAAACTTCTAATGCAAATGCTTTATGTCCATGTGTGCCCCTCAATTAAAAAATTTGTGTAATTGCAAGGTCTCGAACACGTGACATTTGAAATGAAAAGTAAGAGCTTAACCATCAATACACTCTGACTTTATTGTCTAATGTTTGAAATAGAATATGGTAAAGTCTTATAGTAAATGCACTTGACTAAAAAGACTTAAACAAGTATATACATCTCTAACACTCTTCTTACGTAACTATTGATGTCATATTCTCTTATCACAATTCCTTTTAAGCTATTATTTTCAAACTTGAACCTTTAAGATTTTTTTACTTATCATGTCACGACGTAAACTTTTTAATTTCTTGATGGACACAAAATACAAAAAGTGGTAAAGTAAATTATGGAATATAAGAATAATAACATATTTGTTATTGTAACTGACCCGAGGCATCGCCCGGGCCAAAATACTAGTTTCATATTATACCATCGTTATAATAACTTAATTTTAATAATAAGATAACTTGCCATGAATATTAATTAAGTAAGAGCAAGGTTATTAATTAAGTGAACGTATATATAAGTTACAACTTATAAACAGAAGTTTCATGCAATTAACTTAAGTTGTCATAAGCTTTTAACTAGTTAGCCACAATTGAATTGAGTTTCCTATATTAGAGTTGAAGTGTCAACTTTAGTCATTTCATATTGCATGAGCATGGTCGTCACTCATCAATTCATCATGACAAGTAAGATATTAGTTATAAGTTTTTATACATTATAAGTTTTTATACATTTACATACTTAAGATGTCATATGGTCACCACCCGGCGCATAGCTCAGCTGGTGAAGTGGTATGGTGGGTTTGCAGAAAGTCCCCCCCCGTCCCAGGTTCGATCCTTGTGATTGGATTTCTGTGATTTGACGGACCATATTCTCCTCTCCCAGTTGAGGCACATGCCGCGTCTTAACTCCTCCGTCTTACCCTAGTGGTGGGGTGTCGAGGGCCCTTAGGGTTGGGGCACAGCCTTTTGCAGAAGATGTCATATGGTCATGATGCCATATGGTCATAATTGATGCATATGGTCATGATTGATGAAGAGATTTTTTTTCTCTTAAATAATATTTTCGATTAAATAAATGTTAGTTTTATATTTAATTTATTTTATTCATGATACCATCATTATGATCTTATTTTTGGCTTTTCCATCTTCTATTTTATATGCGTTAGTGTTTATGTGCTATTTTAAAAGTTGAAGTTATGGCTGACACTCATATTTTTTTCTCTATTCTTTTTATCCTGCATCTATTAAATTATTACCCTCTACTTTCTTAAGTATTGTTTAGGTATTTTTCATGTTAAAACTGTGTTAGCTATTGTTAGTCATACCAATTATTGAGATACTATTTAATAATAAACTCAGCTACAATATTTAATTGAATATTAAAAATATAAAATTTATATATCACAATAAGAAATCTAGAAATTAAAGTATAATGACAAATATTTTCTCTTATCTTTTTCTACTACAACAATGGGTTTGGGCATGGTTTTTAAGAAAATAAAAGAAAATGGGTCGTTTAGCATAGAGGATTTAACTAGAGTAGGGGATATGTAAATCCTTAATAAAGTAAACACAACTTTATGAGGTAATTTGAACAATTAATGATGGTTTTATTAACATAAAGTAAAAGCGATGTTGTCAACTATAGTTGTTTTTTTTTTACCAAAAGTGGAATGGTTCCAATAGCTGAAACTACCCAAAGTGGTAATTGTTACAATTAAAAAAAGAATGGAGGAATTATATAAATATAATGGTGTTGAAAAATCTCATTTCACAACAAAAAAAAATCAACAATGTTAATAAAAATCTGCAAAAAAATAAAATAAACAACAATCCATGCAATGCACGGGCTTCAAAACTAGTTATACTGGCCTTATATGCACGCTATGCGTGCGAAATCATGATCAAAGATGTTTCTATCTAATTCTAACCTTTTATTGATAACCATATATATAGAATAGAGTTCTCAATATGATGACGCTTATCTCACAATAATTTATGTATTTATTTATTCATTATAACAATGAATTGTACAATTTACAATTTCTATGTAGATTATGATTTTTTTTAGAAATAATGATTTCTCATCTGTATAATCCGTTTAATCTTAAACATGATTATTTAGAATTGGAAAAATTATAAATAATAAAGAACAATTCAACTCATGAAAAAATATAATATTTCAAGAAAAGGTATATCATAATATACAAAAAGAATAATAGTTCTCATAAAGTTCAAGTGAATTATGAATATATGACTATCAATTAAAGCATTGTCTTAAAAAAAGAAAAAATATTGGAAGAGGCATTTGTTAAAGTAAATCAAAGGTGAAGGACATGGGTGCATAACAAAGGCCAAAGTTGAGTTTCATCTCTCTCGACTCTCCTCCTCCTCCTCCCGACATCCCCTCTCTCTATGGAATGGCGTGTCTCTCTCCCCTAGCCTCGCCGACGATGGTCCCCTAGTTATACGGCCTATCAGCCGCCCTACCTCCTCTTTATCTTCCATAACTTACGCGTGTTCTCTCAGTTGGCGCAATTCGTCGGTGCCCCTGCCGTAGGTTTCGACGCCGGTGGCTCCCATCCCCATCACACTTTGGTGTTGGTTTTTTAAAGTTTGACAGCGAAAATTTGCGCACACAAACTAATTCACACTGAAAATCAAAAACTGATTTGTAAGTTGTTGCTGTGAATCAAAAATAGGAATCCGAAAATTCGCTGGAAAATTATGCAAGGTCGGACTCCAATTGGGTAAGTTATGCAATCATTTTTCATGGAAGTGGTTATCCATTTTTGGGAATTGCAAATAATTTTTCTGGGTATTTGGGAATTGGGAGTATAATACTTTGTGTCTCATTGCAAAAATGTTGTGAAAAAAATGAATGTTGATTCCTTAAATTTTTTTTTGTTTCCCTAACAATTTAACTTGAAGTATGACATTGTTACCGAGTATTAACCTTATAAAATTGAAATTTTGACAACGATAATTTGCGCACACACATTAATTGACACTGAAAATAACAAACTGATTTTTCTTACTGCTTTAAAAATGAATTTTGGTTCCTTAAGGAAATTGACTGTGAAAATGTCTCAAATTTTACTTTTTATGATTGTATCATTGTATGCAATTCTTATTGAGGGATTGAAATTAGAAATTGTTTCCCTTCCTCCTTGTTAATCAGTTTATAACTATTCCCTCCATTCTCGCCTAGAGTTATAATAATAAGAGAAGGGATCGAAAGAAAAAAAAAATGTGTCATAGATTAAGAAAACAGAGCATAGAAATTAACCAAAATCTGAAAATTTTTATAACTGAAATTATACATTTGTTGAGTCCATTCGTTCCTCGTTCTTTTTACCATTTCCATATGTTTGTATGATCAAATTACCAAGTGAACAATACCTTTCGAAAAGCGGCTGGTTGAACTTGATATTTCACGCGATATGCGGTTGGATTACAATCCTTGTGGAGTACCTTAAATAAAATCACAAACAAAAAAAATTGGTTAAAGATGAAGAACAACACACTGAGTTTGTGCTTTGTTATTACCTGTTCTTTCTCGTATATGTTGTTTATTTGATGTTGGATAAGTGCAGCCTGCAGGTAATGGAAGGTAAGAACAACCCACTGAGTTCTATGATTATGGAAGGAAGAAGAGGAAGTTTGAGGCTTTGAGCAAGAATGGATACTCGTTGGACTGATATAAGAAGAGGAAGAAGATGAAAGTAGTTTTTCTGTTGCAGTTATTGTTTTTCATATAAGGGATTTTAAAAAAGAAAAAAAAAGAAACCGGATGAGGATATTGAAGTATTTGAAGAAACTGATAACTTGACAGTTTATTTGTTTTACCTTTTTAAAATAAAGTAGTTAGTTTCCCTTTTTCTTTTCCTTTTTTTGGATGTAATTTCTGAAATTTGTTGAGGGTAAAATTGGGTTTGTTATATTTTGGTGTCCTACCCCTCTTCACATACTACCTCTGTTTTTTTTTTCATTGCAACATTTGACTTTTTAGTGAGTGTATTAAAATAATTAAATGTTGCAACTAAAAAAAAACAGAGGTAGTATATAATAGAGATATGTAGCGGATCATTATAAGCCAATTACGTAAATTCGTTTCCAATCCTAAAAAAGACCAGCCCATCTAATTACTAGAGGAGGCCCAAATAAGCAACCACAAAAAGGACACAGATATACTTTTGACGAAAATCATGCAATGTCCGCCAACGTTTTTCTCCAATTTTGTTTGATGAGATTTTGAGAATATTTCAGGTTTATCTACAAATTTGTTATTTTCACAATTTTGAGCGTTTTGTTCTTGTTTGTTATTTGTCTATGTTGGATTTCTTAACTTTACAATATTCTGATTGAATCTATTAGCTATTCGATAGGAAAAAGTTGGTTAGTCTCTTCGTCTTAGAGAGAAGAAAACTCTATCTTAGTTACTTCCATATTATGTTTTCTTTAAATTAATTTAAAACAAAATAAAGTTAGGTCTTATCCTTTGAATAACATTTCAAAATATAGTGGGGTTTCAGGTAAAAAAAAAAAAAAAAAAAAAAAAAGTTGTTTTCAGATACAACTCTACCTTATAAAACTCTAGAGGATCCGGACTCACAATATTTATATCAATTCATCCCATATTGTTTTGACAATATGATGGAGAATGAATGCGTAAAAAAAATTCATCTCAAGTTTCTATGTGTTGTCCTATGCAAAGTTTATTACATATCTTAAAGAGAAATACTGCTCTTTGGCAGTTCCAAATTACTCGTGTTTGGAAATATCAAGTGTCATAGCTCAAAATGTAAGGAGGCTGAATAAAGATTGTTTTCAAAATTTGTACATAGGTTATTTGTGTTGTTTAAGGGCTAAGGTACACTTGTAACTAGTTGTAAGCCTGACTAGTTTTAGAATTTAGAGGTTTTGAAGGGTCCATTCTAGATGGTTCGTTTCCATCCTAATTTCTTTATATCGTACATGGCTTTTAATTGGGTAAGCAATACAATTACTTTGCCTTCCAAGAAAACCATATGGTTTGATTTATAATGTAAATCTCTTATCGCTCAGTAAATCTCCTAATATTAAGAAAAACAAGTTGTATTAATTAACACACATTTACATCTCTCACACAACGATACATGACAAGATCAGCAGTAGTCATACTACTGCTGCCTATTCGGCAATTTCCAATGCATATTACAACTACAACACATTATGTTTTCTTTGACCATACACATTACTATTTGGGATGGTCATTATTCAAAAATGAAAAGCATGCAACTTCTTACAACATTTTGAGATTCAAACAGAAAAACAGCTCAAATTACCGACTTAAAATATTATCATTCACTTGGAAGCATATATAATACATATGTATTATATATGCTTACTTCTTTATGCCATGGTGTTGATCATCAATGTCTACTGCAGCAGCAAGCCAGGCATCAAGCAAATCACTTGGCTCAGGCACATCAGGACTAAGCTTCTCATACTCTAATGTCCACCTGAATATGCACCTTTCCGTATCCTTGGGTATCACGTGGAATGTTGCAGTTATGCTCTTATACTCTTCCAACAAATTGCCTTCGATGGCTCGATATTTGATCGACTTATTCTCCATATCAATTTCATCAACTACAGTTTTCACTGATAAAGGCTTCCCACCTAAATATATGTTCAATTCAGTCAAACTTTATAAGTGCAAACAATTGACAACATGTAGATATAATTTCATCAACTACAGTCTTCACTGATAAAGCTACATGTGAGGTCGTCCCACAACGAAGAACATTGAAGAGAGAGAAAAAGGATGACTAATATAAAAACTTGGTGGGATACTCCTATTATCAATTATTTTGGAATGAAAGCTTTATTTGGGCTTGTGTGTGATCATACTTTTCTTTGGTGTTGGCTTGTATGTGCGGGCCTAGTGACGTATTCATCAATTCCCATCCTTAATAAAACTCAGTTTATAGATTTTGAATCTATTTCAATTCAAATCACCACCAAGTCCAATCAAATTCAATTCTAGCAAGAACTTGCTAGTTAAGATTCAAGCTTGACATACTTTTATACTAGATTTGAGTCCGCGATGCCGATGCACGATTGTGTGTGAATCCATTAGTTTCGAGATACATTATTCATTTGGTCCCTTTAGGTGTATTACCTCTAACTTATTATGACCACATAAAATTACCCATTATGCCTATCACATTTACTTTATATACGTATCTTGCTGATTGCCTAGTTACATTACTTTTTTTTTTTTTCGAGATGTTCCAAATTACTTGTTACATAGTTTTTTTTGGTAAGTTTTCTATTTATTTCTCAAATGTTATTTGAAATGGAAAAATATGTGTGCTAGAAGTTTGTTGAATTTCTTCTAGATAGAAAAAGACTTGTTGGTCTTTTACTTTTTGAGATGAGTGAGTTGACCAAATTATAAAAATACTAGGAAAATGTGTTACAAAAGACCTTTTATAAAGTCGACTTTATGAGAAAGGGTCTTATAAAAAAGGTGGCAAACTGGGATCTAAAGTAACTTTTTTTTTTACTAGGACCTTTGGTCGGAAAATGGCATTGACTACCATTTTCCGACGTTGACTTGGTCACGTGTTTTGCACGTGATTTTATGTCTTGAGATCTATAGAACTCTATTTTTTAAAAAATTACAAATTTAATTAATGACATGAAATGCTTATGTTGCATTCTCTATGAATACATTTTCACAAGTTGCAAAACTATTTTGTAAATGGATCTTTTTTTGAAGTATATTTCGAACACTATACAATGTATACAAATTATAATATTTCGAATTGTGTAGCAAAAGTTATAATCGATTTACATAGTATAATAATTACGACGTTTATTCAAAACTAAACTCTAATTTTCCCTTATCCAAAACTCATATGTAATTAAATCTATGTAGGACTCTGCTTTAACAAATTAAAATAAATAAAATTGATGGCATGACAATCCTACATGGCGCGCTCTATTCTCTCGAAATCTTTAGGAGCTCGTATACATACATACATATACATATACATATACATACATACATATACATATACATATGCATATATACATATACATATACATATATATACATATACATATATACATATACATATACATATAAATATATAAATATATACATATATACATATATATATAAATATATACATATATAAATATATAAATATATACATATATATACATATAAATATATAAATATATACATATATACATATATATATATACATACATATATATATATACATACATATATATATATACATACATATATATATATATACATATATACATATATATATACATATATATATATATACATATATACATATATATATATATATATATACATATATACATATATATATATACATATATATATATATACACATATATATATATACACATATATATATATATACATATATATACATATATATATATATACATATATATATATATATACATAGATATATATACATACGTACATACATGTATGTATATACATACATATGAGTTTTTTTGTCAGAAACAACCTTTTAAAACCACTTTTTTGTGAAAAACAACCTTTTAAAAGTTTTTTTTTGCAACTTACAACCTTTTTTGAAACTTTTTTGCGAGATGAAACCTAAAACCAATTTTTTTTTGCGAAATGAAACCTTTTCTGGAATTCCGTCATTGACCATTAAATTTTGTGCATTGACCGTCAGTTGTATCCGTCAATCTCTCTCCTCACTCCATCTCCCTCCCTGAACATCAACCTCAGCCACCACTCTCCTTCATCCTCCTTGCAACCACCACTCTCCTTCCCCCCTTTCCCGAAATCACCACCCCCACCACCCCAACCTCCACTGTCCTTCCCCCCTTTCCTGAAATCACCACCCCCACCACCCCAACCTCCACTCTCCTTCCGCCCTTTCCCGAAATCACCACCCCTACCATCCCAACCTCCACTTTCCTTCTCATCGACAGATCTGAGTGCCTCCACTCGTTTTCTCTGTCAGATGAGGGAATCCATTTTTTGGCTGCCAAAATCGATTTCTGGGCTGCCAAAATCCGACGGGGGTAGGGGGTTATTCAAAACAGTTTTCTCCGAGACAAAATTGAGGGGATGAAAAGGAGAAGTTGATGAAAAGCGCAGGAGAAAGAATAGGATGAAGAGGAGAGAGAGGGGATGAAAATTGATGGGGTTGGGGGAGGGGGTTTTCTGCGGGGTGGTGGGGGGGTTTCGCCGGGATGGTGGGGAGGAAGGAAAATGGAGGTTGGGGTGGTGGGGGTGGTGATTTCGGGAAAGGGGGGAAGGAGAGTGGTGGTTTGAGTGGTGGTTGCAAGGAGGATGAAGGCAAAAAACTTATATGGACCTGTTCCACAGTAAATTTAGCGTGAACCTAATGATAGTATATATATGATTTTTGACCAAAGGGTCACTATGTTAAAAATAATATATATAAAAATGTGTTAGCTATAAATTGTAAAGAATGACTATGTCAGAAAAAGGTTACTATGATAAGTGTAACTTTTATTATAATAAACTAATGAAAGAAAAGGTGACTATGTGGAAAAAACTGTCACTATGTTAGATAATGGTATATTAATGTAACTTTATATTGTAAAAGGTGACTATATGAAAAAATAAGTTCACTTTATGATATGGAGTGGCTTTGGTCCACACTAATATTAGCGTGTCCACAACAAGACTAGCCCCATCTCAGTAGTTGAATAAAGATACATCTTTACAAAAGATAAGGAGTATATTTACATATTATCTATTACATACTTTGTTCGTTTTTATTACTTGAATCGCTTCTGTTTTTGCACAATGATCAAGGTGAGAAGAGAGATATAGAGAGATAAAAAAGGCATCTCATGTGCTAGGTGAGAGAGAGAGATAATACCTTGCCAAAATAGAAACGATGCAAGTAATAGAGAATTGCCAAAAAGAGAAAACGATGTAAGTAATAAAAAACAAAGGAAGTAAATAATAAATGAGTATAGAATTTCCATATAGTTTCTTATATCCATATTTCTTCGTGATTTGTACACCCTTGATCCAAAATCTAGGGACTTGTTTGATAAATCACCGCCATTTTTCCTTTTGATTTTAAGAGTTTAAGTTGGTCTTACAAGAGACAACTTACTTTTAATTTAAAATTAAGCAACGGCCAAAACACAATATTAAGAAGAGAACGATCGACCTTTCAAATACAAAGACTAGATTAATCTATTTTATGGCCAGTTCAATGTATTTAATAACCAATTATCCGTTCAGTATTCACATTCTTTAATCTAGTCGGTAAAGCCGCTGGGTTATTCTTTAAAATTGTCTGTTGTAGTTTGAGATTTAAATGGAAACGAAGGAAAGAGAAGAGAAGGGACGACTGAGTTAGTGCGAGAAGTTTAAGGATAGTGTTGGGTTAGAGTGAGATGGAATGGGCTTGTTAGGAGAATGTAGGCTTGGATTTCTAAGTAGACCTCATATTCTAATAATGTGTAAGAGATTATAGAAATCATGTAATATAAGTTGTTTAATGAACTTTCGAATCATACTTAAAAATAATTGTATATTAAAAATAATAATGTACAAACAATTGAAACTACTTATTTACTTACCCTGGTGAGTGGTGATTATATATTATATGACTAACAAATTAAATAAATCTATATAACAAAACAAATCAAAGAAGTTTCATATGACTATATTTACTTTAAATGTATTAATAATAGAGTAAGATCAAATTGAAATTTGTAATTAAATAGTATTAAAAGTCAATATAGTAAAAAAATAGAGAGAAAGTATACATGTAAATTGTGTAAGAGAGAGAATTGGAATTTACCTAAAGTGTACTTCCAAACACATGTTGAACCAAGCTTACCACGTTCACCCTCATGCAAGTCAACAGCCTGAATAAAATGGGGGACATGATTGGGAGCATGATGAGGCCTAATCGTAACTATCTCATGGAGCACATCTGCAGCAGTTGCTCGTAACTCAACCTCACCCTCAAGCTTACGTTTAAGACTACCCATGCTTTCTCACTGGTCTAGTATATGACAAACTATGCATATTACAGCCTTTTTATAGTGGTTGATGAGGAGAGACTAAACCCTAATTCAAGGGTTGGTACTTGTTAGGTGAGAGTTGATAATTAACTAATCTTAACCTGATTCTTATCTCCAACTCCTAATAATTATATATATTATCAAAACGCATAGAAATGATAATGAACGGCCAACCACCTGTCTCCCTACTTTTCACAAATAATGCATATGATTGTTTAACGGACGCCCCGGGGCGCTAGATAAGAAATATATTGTTCTACTTAATTACTCATATATATACAAAATAATAGAATAATATATAATTCCAATGCAAAGCATTTAATGTTTTTCAATAGAAAAGGGAAAAACATTTAATTCCAATACAAAGCATTTAAATGCATTGCATTGGAATTATACATTATTATATTATTTTATATAAATATGAGTAATTAAGTAGGATAATATATTTCTTATCTAGCGCCCCCGGGGCGTCCGTTAGCTTTTGCCAAAATAAATAAACAAATATATGCATCAATACTTGAACCCACAACCTCGTGTTTACTAAGGTTGATCATTCACCACAACTCCAATGCCATTTGCTGACAAAGTAAACAAAAAAGGGGAAAATTATGGTCATTAATTATTAAACTTGACTGCTTAATTTATTATAGCTTAATCTCTTATAACACACTTATACCTCAACTTTCATATTTATTTACACATACATAAATCTAAAAAAGATGGAAAATTATTATATTTTTATTTAAAGTAACAATGACTTATAATTTCACATATATGATTCATAATTTAAAGAATTTTGTAATATTGAATAATAATAATAATAACTGTTTTAGACTAATGAAGTAAATTCCTTTTGAAATTAGTTTGCTTAATGGTAGATTAACCAATCCCTTCAAAAAAAAAATTTGTTGATTAACCAACTTTTGTGTTACTTAATAATTTAGTAACTACTAATTTCTTTAATACTTTTGATAAAATTACGATAAAAAACTACAACAACTAAATTTAATTTCAAACTACTATATAAAAATTTATTTAGATTTCATTGGATTTAATTAATAATTTAATATAGCTATTAAATGCAATGACTAGGCTATCACCCAAGCTAATAATCTAATTCTCCTTAAAATCAAATACCCCATCCGTTATTTGATGTTTCTACTTGGAATTTTTCATTTGAATAGAGAGAAACTTTGGTCATGAACTTTGATGGATATATTCTTTAGATGTAACTATTCGTATCTTTGGTATGTGAATATTTTGGTACTATTTTGTATTAGGCAACTATAGGTTGTATATAAATTATTTTCACTGATAATGATAATCGAGGATTACATTCTCCTACATGGTATCAGATTGCTTAGGAAAAGTATCCTTCACATTTTTTTCTCTGCCCTAGCCGTCTCACCCTCTTCCTTCTTCATCTTTTTTTGTTTTTTTTTCGGCTGCCATGGGTGAGACCAAGCCTGTACTTCATCCTGCTCTTTCGGTCAATAACATCAAGAGTTTCATTCCATCACTCTCGAAAATGAGAAGGTTGATTATGCATCTTGGGTTGAAATATTCAAGATCCATGCTAAAGTTTATCAAGTATATATTGGATCATATCATACCAGTGAAGGAAGGTACTATCCTGGCCCCGTCCGCGGATGATAAAGATTTATGGGAACGTCTTGATGCCGTCGTTCTACAATGGATGTATGGCACTATATCCATTGATCTCCTTCACACCATTCTCGAACCCAATTCTACTGCTTACAAAGCATGGCAGCACTTGGAAAATATCTTCCTCGACAATAAGGGTTCGCGTGCCATTATTCTTGAACAACAATTTGCCGCCATGAAGCTTCGGAATTTTCCCAACATGACCACCTATTGTTAACGACTGAAGGCACTTTCGGATCAACTAGCCAGCGTTGGTGCTCCCGTTAAAACCAAAGGTTAGTTTTACGTCTTTGTGGTGGTCTCATGGAAGCTTATAATAGTGTGGCCCGGCCTCTTATTGAACATATAGCAACCCTCTCCCCCCCTTTGATCAAGCACGGTCCATGCTTCTCCTGACAGAACAGAACATGGCTAACCGTGCCACCGCAGATGAGGACACTGCCCTCCTCTCGGTCTCTCACACAACGGATGGGGGTGGGTCATCTCCTCCATCTCAGACTCGTGGCAATCATCATGGGCATCATTCGAAAAATGGGGGGGGTGGTCACCGGGGCGGCGGTGGTAAGGGCCGCCATGGTGGTGGTGGTCGCAACAAGGGGAGGCAGTCCGGTGGGCGCGCAATGGATCGTACTAGCAGCAGGGGGTCAGTCCTCTCCTTCACATCATACTTGGCGGAATCCTCCCTCAAATTGGTATGGGTGGGACTGGCAGTAGCCTTGGGCCAGTCCACCATGCCCATATCCCACACAAAGCTAGCGCCCTTCTGCTACTAGACCTTCGGGTGTTCTGGGCCCTACTATGCATCAATCCCATGCGGCTTCTGTGGGTTAGGCTCCCTCCTTGGTGGACTCAACTTCAGTAGGATATGTTCCCACTAATATTGAGCAGGCCATGCACACTCTTACCCTTGATCCTTCGGATCCCCAATGGTACATGGACACCGGCGCCACCTCTCATATGACAGCTAATCAAGGTACTCTCACGTCCTACTTTAATTTGAGCAATAATTGTAACATAATTGTTGGTAATGGTCATGCTATTCCGATTTTGGGTTATGGTCAATCATCTTTGCCTTCTCCATATCCGTCCTTATCCTTAAAAAATGTTCTCCATGCTTCTAAACTTATCAAAAATCTCATTTTTGTACGTCAATTTACTAATGATAATTGGGTGTCTGTTGAATTTGATCCTTTTGGGTTTTCTGTGAAGGATTTTCGGACAGGGATGGCTATAATGAGATGTAATAGCTTGGGTGACCTATATCCTCTCATCAATTCCTCTTCACCTCAGGATTTGACTACTTCTCCAACTACCTTTGCTGCTTTATCTCCTTCATTATGGCATGATAGATTAGGTCATCCGGGAGCACTTGTTTTACGCTCTCTTAGCAAGGATAATTTCATTCAATGTAATAAGTTTCCGGATTCTTATTTTTGTAACTCTTGTCCTTTGGGGAAACAAGTTAAATTGCCATTCTATGATTCCATGACTGTTACATCTTTGCCATTTGATCTCATTCAT
Organism: Beta lomatogona; assembly: GCA_947646795.1. Lineage (NCBI taxonomy): Eukaryota > Viridiplantae > Streptophyta > Magnoliopsida > Caryophyllales > Amaranthaceae > Beta > Beta lomatogona. Next base: position 255,092 of record CANSNZ010001032.1, on the reverse strand, counting down.
AGTGATTTGTGGACATCGCCAATATTAAGTTCTTCTGGTCACCGTTATTATGTTTTCTTCCATGATGATTACACTAATTTCCTGTGGACTTTTCCTATCTCTCACAAATCTAAAGTATGTGATTTATTCATTTCTTTTCGAAACCATGTGCACACTCAATTTGAACGGGATATTAAGTGTTTTCAATGTGATAATGGTCGTGAATATGATAATGCTCCTCTTCGCAAATTCTTTGACCAACATGGCATGTCTTTGAGGTTTTCTTGCCCTCATACTTCCCCATAAAATGGCAAAGCCGAACGCAAAATCCGCGCCATAAACAATATTATCCGTACCTTGCTTCATCATGCCTCAGTGCCTCCTTTATTTTGGCACCATGCTCTTCAAATGGCCACCTATCTTCTCAATATTCTCCCTTCCAAGATTCTTGGGAATAAATCCCCGACTCAACTTCTTTATAATCGTGATCCCTCTTACTTCCATTTGCGAGTTTTTGGTTGTTTATGTTATCCCCTATCTCCATCTACCACCATCAATAAACTCCAAGCTCGTTCCACTCCTTGTGTTTTTTTGGGATATCCATCTAACCATCGCGGTTATAAGTGTTATGACATCTCGAGTCGTAAGATTATCATTTCCCGACATGTCTTATTTGATGAAACAATGTTTCCATTTGCTGAAGTGCATATTCCTACATCTCTCTCTTATGAGTTTTTGGACTCTTTCCCCCTCCCAGTCCTTTTCCTTCTCTCGCCCTGCATCCACAGCCCAAACTAACCCGGTCTCACAAGCCCCTCCTGCTGGCACGTCCGATTTGCCCCCTATGTGGGCTTCCCAGCTGGTCTCTCCTTTGTTGGGCCCATCTAATTATCCTTAGCCCACTCCCACGACTGCCCAGCAATTGGGACCGCGCTCTCCCTCTCCCTCTCCTTTGCATGCCCACTCACCTGCCTGCTCTATTGAGTCTCCACCTGCCCGGCGCGTGACCCACTCCCCTCCTCACACCGTGTCCAGCACTCCTCCCTCAGCAGACCCATCTTTTTCTCCCGGCCCAGTTTTACCATTAACCCAGCCGCATCATTCTCTCACGGGTCCTTCATCTCCTCCTCAACCCACTCGGATGACCACCCGCCTCCAAAATGGTATTGTCAAGCCCAAACAACTTTTTAATCTCACTACAAGTGTTGCGAAATTCCCTTTTCCTCATAACCCCATCACAGCTTTGACTGACCCAAATTGGAAGGCGGCTATGCTAGATGAATATGATGCTCATATCAAAAATAAGACGTGGCAGTTAGTTCCTCGTCCTGCTGATATTAATATTATTCGTTCTATGTGGGTTTTTCTCATAAATTGGACTCTAATGGTGTCCTTCAGCGACACAAAGCTCGTCTTATTAGTGATGGCAGGTTTCAACAGGTTGGTGGAAATTGTGGTGAGACTTTTAGTCCGGTTGTTAAGCCGACCTCTATTCGTACGATGCTCAGTTTGGCTCTCTCTAAGTCCCAGGGCATTCATCAATTGGATGTTTAAAATACCTTCTTACATGGACATCTCACTGAGACTGTGTATATGCATCAGCCTGTTGGTTTCCGTGATTCCACTCATCCTGACTATGTCTGTCTGTTGAAGAAGTCTCTCTATGGCCTCAAGCAAGCTCCCAGGGCTTGGTATCAGCTGTTTGCAGATTATGTTGCTACTATGGGGTTCATTCACATCAAATCTTATCATTCTTTGTTCATCTACCAGAATGGTAAGGATATGGCCTATCTTCTTCTCTATGTTGACGACATCATTCTTACTGCATCTTTAGACACTCTTCGTCAAACCATTATGACTCATCTTAGTTCTGAGTTTTCCATGAAGTACTTGGGTCCTTTGAGTTATTTTTTGGGCATTGATGTCACTCGTCACAAGGGTGGTATGTTTCTCTCTCAGAAGACATATGCACAGGACATTATTGAGCGAGCTGGTATGACTTCTTACAAGCCCTCTTCTACTCCTGTTGATTCTAAGTCTAAACTTGGTGCCACCTCTGGTTCTCCTATTGCGGATCCTACTCTTTATCGTAGTATGGCTGGTACCCTACGATATTTGACTTTCACGCGCCCTAATATCTCCTATGCCGTTCAGCATGTATGTCTTTTTATGCATGACCCCCGAGAACAGCATCTGCATGCTCTCAAACGCATTGTGCATTATGTTCAGGGTACTCTTCATCTTGGATTACATTTCTATCCATCTTCTGTCACGAGTCTTGTATCTTACACTGATGCTGATTGAGGTAGTTGCCCTGACACCCGTCGCTCCACATCTGGTTATTGTATTTTTTGGGTGACAATCTTCTTTCTTGGTCGTCTAAACGACAAGCTACCCTGTCTCGATCCAGTGCCGAATCCGAGTACCGTGGGGTGGCTAATGTTGTAGCTGAATCATGTTGGCTATGGAACCTTCTTTTCGAGCTCCATTGCCCTCTTAAGAAGGCTACATTGGTGTGTGATAATGTGAGTGCTGTTTATCTTTCTGGTAATCCTGTTCAACACCAACGTACTAAGCATATTGAAATGGATATTCTGTTTGTACGCGAAAAAGTGGCATGTGGTGATGTATGTGTCCTTCATGTTCCCTTCCGTTATCAGATCGCCGATATTTTCACAAAGGGGCTTCCGCTTATTCTTTTCACTGATTTTCGAGACAGTCTTAGTGTACGCCCTCCTCCCGCTATGACTGCGGAGTTGTATTAATGTATATGTAAATATTCTTTAGATGTAAATATTCATATCTTTGGTATGAGAATATTTTGGTACGATTTTGTATTAGGCAACTATAGCTTGTATATAAACTATTTTCACTGATAATGATAATCAAGGATTACATTCTCCTACAATACACAATCAAACATAGTCATGTGTTATATAGTTAAATTTGCCTGAACATATGTTATTTTGCAATATTAATTTTTTATGAAGAGAATTCCAAATAGTTGCTCAAATAGATGCATTGAAAATTATGTAGAAAACAATTATGAATAAACGATCAATCATTGCAGGGCGCCAGGGCCCATTATTCCACTAACAAGTTTGTCGTGAATAACGTGACCAAATTTGATCTATTTATGGCATTTACCTTGCTTTTCTTTCTATGTGGGACAAAGTATTGATATCAACAAACTTGCCATTTATGTTAGTATATTACTATATTACAATGATGCAAATCATTCATAGGAGATGGACATTATATCGTCTTTATGCATCCGAATGATTGGACCAGATATTTGCTGAAAATAATTATTGTACAATATTTATTTATAGGTTTTTACTTTTAATATAAATTCTTTTTTAGAGTTGTATTCCCGCCGTTTTTAAAGTTCTACTCACATTATATTTCTGAACCATCTATATTTTAAAGTTCTACTCACTATGCTTTATTACTCTTTTGGCAAAAGATATACAATAATTTAATCATATTTGACCCACACATTCTCTCTTCCATGCTTTCTATCTCAAAATATAATAAACGCATAATCTCTCTCCTTATTAAAAATAAATAAAGAAACCAAGTGGACCCACCTTTTACACTCTCTTTCCAATTTGCCTTAAAGTGTGTATCTATAATAACCGAGTAGAATTTTGAAAAATGGAGAAAGTGTATATGCGTAAAAAAATATTTCCTAGAATAGGAGTATTCATTTATGAATTTATGACATAATCACACATCAATTAAAGTAGTTAATGCTCATTTTCCTTTATTTTAAATTGGAGATTTTAGGATGTTTCTCTTTAAATCATGATGAGAAAATTAACTTGTAAAACAAATTTTTATAATTAGTTATTGAAGAAAATATTTTATAACAGGCTTAAGACTCGTGTGTTAAGTGTCTGATGTAGTTAATGTCATGGTGGACAGTGGCGTATCCAGGATTCCAACCCTATGGGTTCGGAGCCGGTAAAAAATTAAATACATCCATTCACTTAAAGTTCAATACATTAATTCAAATATCAAACTACAATAGCTAAATATAATGTTAATTAATTACATCACATCAATAAAAAATTACAAAAGCATCCTACGAGTTTTCATTCTCTGAAAACATTTCTATATGCCAGAAAAGGATGTGCTTTCATTCAATTCCATGATTGCTTGCTATGCTCAAAATAGCCGACCAAAGGAGGCAGTCCATTTGTTCAATGAGATGCTAGAGAGAAAGTTAATAGTTCAACCTGACAAAATGACTTTGGCTAGTGTTATATCTGCTTGTTCTCAGTTAGGAGACTTGGAATATGGCTCTTGGATAGAGTCCTATATGATAAGACTTGGTATTGAACTGGACAATCATTTGGCTACAACATTAGTTTAGTTGACTTACATGCCAAGTGCGGAAGCATTAACAAGGCTTATGAAGTTATGAGTTGTTCCATGGCTTGGTTAAGAAAGATCTAGTTGCTTATACTGCTATGATAGCAGGATGTGGGATAAACGGCAAGCCTCATGAATCATGATGCTATCAAATTATTTCAAGAGATGCTAGATTTCGATATTCACCCAAATTTAGTCACGTTTACTGGGATTTTGACTGCATATAACCACGCTGGCCTTGCTGATGAAGAATATGAATGCTTTAACATGATGAGTGTGTTCGGGTTGATGCCTTCTGCTGATCATTACGGAATCATGGTTGACCTCCTAGGGAGGGCTGGAAGATTAAAAGACGCACACGATTTGATTAAGAGCATGCCAATTCCACCTCATTCTGGAGTTTGGGGTGCCTTGCTTCTTGCTTGCAGGGATCCGAATTCCGAAGAAAAGAGAAGGAAAAAAAAGGGTATTTTGCTTTTACTGGGATTCGAACCTCAACCCACGCGCGCCCACATAGAAGTTTATGGAGAGACAAAACCACTCTGATACCCCTTCATTCATGTTTCAGTTTGCACGCAAATTGTATATATCTAATAGCTAAAATATATTAAATTTAAATAATAATAAAAAAACTGGGCAATTTTTTTCCAAAAATCATTGGGTTCAACTGAACCCAGTGAACCCATAGTAAATCCGCCCCTGATGGTGGATCACGTGACTCACAATTTTATTTATTTTTTAAAAAAGGTTCATCGAAAAGTCTTTGCTATGCTAATTGTATAACACCCCTGAATTTCAAGTTATTATATAAATTAAATGATATTAAAATCCTACAGAAAAATCGGCAGAGCTCCGTCTGAAATAGTGCTTTAGGTGAATTAATATTACAACCTTAAGTCCCAAAATGATACTATGTTCTATGTATACATAAATAGTGCAGTCGTTAAAGAACTACTATAACTTTAACTAGTAAAAGTCGGTGGAACGTTGCTCTCAGCCTACACCCCACACCCAACATGTAAGATCTTCATGTACTTGCACATATCGGGCATGTAGTATCAGCCAAACTAGCTGAGCAAGATTCCTACAGTAAAGCCAAACATATATGCATGTAGGATAATAATATATCCTACAAATCATCTTTTTTTGAATCAAAATAATAAGTAGCAAGCTTTATAAAACCTTTTCTTGTGTTCCTTTCTAAATCAAATCCTTTCTTTATTTTCCTTATAACAATCCTTTCTTTCCTTTACCTTCACAAAGAGGGAGTTATAAAATCTATGGAATGGAACAAACTTTCCTTGCTTTTGGGCTAGCTAGGCCCTCCGGATAACTTACAGACAAAGACCCTTAGTGTGCACACCCCACAAACGGCCAAACCATAGCAGAAGATCTAAGTCCGAGGTACTGATCAACGTACCCCACAACTATTCTGAAATGTCGAAACCATCCCGACAAGGTTCCAATTCCTTGAGACGCCACACGGCAATCCTATCCGTTTCAAAAGCATAAAACTATCCATAAATCTTTTTCTGTAACAATTCTATAATTCAAGGTTTGAAAACAAACTGTTTGTATTAGGAGGAACATCCTCCTATTCAAACCAATCTCAACTCAAGAGAGATACATACCTATATAATCTTTTCTCGTAACAATGAAAGTTTTAGTTGAAATCTTATCTTTTGTAGACTTTTCTCGTAACTATTAAAGATTTGAGTAAGGAATCTTACCTTTTAAACTATAGCAAACAAACTAGCTCAGTCAAAACGACTCCCCAATGAAACCGGGATCTACAATATAACATACATGTACTTAATAAATATTAATAGATTTGGCTAAAATAGTTAATGAGCTTTTATTAACTTTAGTTTTATAAAACATCATGCCCCTTTTTTATATATAAAAGTAAGTATAACTAATTCTTATAACTTATTTACTTAAACTGCCATTTACCTTTGATTACCAAAGTAATCAATATCAACAATACTAAAATCTCCCTTAGTTTGTATTAAATCAACATTCATAAGAAAACATTCAAACTTGAAACACTCGAAAATAACTATACAATTTATCAGTTTTAAAAGAAACTTAACATGGACATAACTTCCTCCTACGAGATCCAAATCAAGCGTTTCTTGAGCCTATCTTGAATAAAATTTCAATACGAACAACTTTTGTGAAATCGTATTTTTGCTAAAAATTCCCAAAAACTGCTTAAAACTGCATTTTACGAAACTGACAGGTAATTTATACGAACTACACCACAAATTTCTTTGAACAACAAGTTTACTTAACATTCCATTAATCTAAACTAACTAATAAACACCTAAATAAACATTCTATTCATTCAATTCCACACCCAAATAATTAAAATCAAAACCCCCAATTCAATTTATCTCAAGAACCCTAAACTAACAAAACCCCAATTCAAAATTAAGCCAAAACTGAAATTAAAACATGACAAAGAATCTTATTTGATTAAGGGAAGTAGATGACTAAGAAATTACTCTATAAAGGACCCGAAAAATATTTTCTTTAATCCGATTCTCGACCCGAACCGCAAGCCCAAGAACAAAATTCCTTTTCTTCAAAAACAACTCCACAAACCGAAGATGAAGATGGAGATGAGTGGACAACACTTGATGTTTGATGATGGTTGATAGATTCTTTTGTAGATTTAATGGTGTTGAAGGTTGAAGGAAGATTTTTTTTTTTAAAGAAGCAGAGAGGGTCGTGGGTTTTGGAGGAATAAGGATGTAGTACCTTTCTCCTTAATTCCTTTTGCTTTGCTTTGATTTATTTTCCTCCTTTTCTTTTACTTTCCTTTTTTTTTTTTTTTTTTTTCTCTCTCTTTATAATACTAACATAATTGTAGTTAGGTACTTAACCTAGGAAATTTAGGAATTAGCTTTTGACTCCTTCTAAGGTAAAGTCAATAGGTGGGAAACAAAATATATTTAATAACATAATATTTTTAATTATTTTTTTTACAAACTAAAATAATATAAATAATTACTGAATAGGTATAAAAATACAAGGTGTCACTAGTACAGAATAGACGATTTGCGTCGGATGCGATGCGCCCATTTGCGTCGGACATGGGTCCGACGGCACAGGCATCGTCGCAGATCAGGATACAGGATCTGCATCGGATGTTGTCCGACGCAGTTGATTAGCCATCTGCGTCGCACTTTACTCTTCATGTGACGCAGATGACTCCTCGCCCGTCACAGCAGCAAGACTCATCTGCGTCGCATGAAGAGTAAAGTGCGACGCAGATGGCCAAGCCAGCAGCCCAGGTCACTCATGTGCGTCGCACATAACACTACATGCGACGCAAATGAAATTCATCTGCGTCGCATGTTATGCGATGTGCGACGCACATGAGGTCTAGACTCAACATACATTAGCCTATGACTACTACTTCCAAATGGGTGAGGAACCGTGTTATGTTGAACAATGATAATAGTTCAATTTAGTATCCAAACATAAAACCAAAACAAACAAAAAAGTATCCACAAGAAAATCGAGAAAGAAAAGATGAAAAGTAACTCAATTTCATTAAAAAAAATGTAATTTACACATATTGATTACAAATTTTACCAGATCTAAAAAATAAATTGAAAGTAACTTATAAACTTCCTAAAAACTGAAAACTAAACCTAAATTCTGCTTGCTTGAAAATCTCATTCTTCAACTTTGCACTGCTATAGACTTCTTGAAAATCTGATACAAATAACAAGTAAACCCATAAGTTAACTAAAAAGAACTAAAATTTCTTGAAAATTAAATATTAGAGACAAACTCTACACTGCATGAACTAAGTCAATTTTTATTTTCAAATGCCAAAAAATCAGATATAAAAGTTCCTATTTTTCAGATCTGAAAATGAAAAAACGAATTTTCAGATTTGAAAACTAAAATAGAAAATCAGATCTAAAAAGAAAAAGCGAAATTGAAAAACGCTGATGTACGTCAAACGAAATTCTAACCTGTCAAAGCGCTGTTCGTCGTGCGCTGTTCGCCGCTGAAGATTCTCTCGCCGGAAATGGAAGCGAAGCGGCACGCATCACGAGGACTAGTGAAGGAAGGCTGCGATGCATCCTCCTCCTTTTTCTCTTTCTTCTTCTCTCTTTCTTGCACTTTTCGATTATCTCCATTAATGAAAATGAGAGGAGTTGGAGAAAGAGGGGCTATAAAATGGCTGATGAGAGGCTGAGAGAATGAGAGAATAAGGAAGTAGGTTTGAGGGCAAAATTAAAGTCCAAAAAATATAACACGGAGAAACAAGCGGGTTGGGCTTAGCAATATGCGTCGGCTCCTCAAGCCCATCCGACGCGCTTCTATATTTTGGCCCACGAATTTACAACTGCGTCGCACAGTGGGCTTCATGCGACGCGCATAGCTTTTGTTATGTGCGTCGTATTTTTGGCCCATCCGACGCACATAGCTGTCTTGCGTCGCACTTTAGTTAAATACGATGCACATAGGTCGTCTTTTGCGTCGATTCCCTGTTGCATGCGACGCAAATGAGTCTTTTGCGACGTTTGTCCTGTTGTACGACGCAAATGGTGAGACGCAAATCGTCGTTTTTCTACTAAATCTACCCCCCTTAAAATAAGTTTCGTCCCGAAACTTAAAGTATACTCAAATGTAAACTTATATTCTTGTTTCTGAAAACAGCTCATTAACTCTATAAGTTAGCCAACTACTATCACTCTGGATAACATCTCCAACAACCTTCGGAGAACATCTCCGGCAACTAATTCACTTTCTCATAGATCAATTCAATTGATCACCTTTATAACCAAACTATCATTCCAACTAATATATTCATACCATAACAAGTAGAACCAACACCTCATAGATCAATTCATTTGATCACCTTTGTAGACATACAACCATTTCAACTAAAATATTCATACTACAAGAAGTAAAACATGCAACATATTACAAGGTTTACCATAAAATTTCTAATCATACACGAATTATGTATACTTTAGACATTAAGGTATACATCATATATGAAATCATAACAACTTTTAGCACCAAACACACAATTGGTACGAAATCTACCCCCCTAAAAGGAAAGTTACGCCCTCGTAACTAACAATAACATGAACAAGAGATAACGACACATAAAATACGTGACATGCTCAGTCTTACGAGTAGTTCCTCGGTGTTGTGGTTTGACCACAAAAACTTTACTATCCATTTCTCAACCCTACGGGTCTTAAGAATTTATTGGTCTAGAGTCTCAACTAGAACTCCAAGTATCACCATGTGAAGAGTTACTAATACGATGTTATAACTAAGAAACATGGAATACATTACAAACACAATCAACTATCTTTTCAAGGATCACATATGGACCGATAAACTTGGGAATCAACTCCCTTACCGTCACACTCATTGGACTATGTCGTAGAGTGTGTGGAATTGAATTCATAACTATACTATAGTTCACAAGCGTTTTAAATAATAACCTAGGATTTTCTCGAAAATCCGGCGGAGTTTCCTTTGTAAAGTGGACAACTCGAAACGAGAAAAGGTGTTATAAACCTGTTATAATCACAATACATAAAAGCATTTTCAAATCCAGTACTCAACGCTTTCGCGGAGCAACAACTTACCCGAACCGAGAGTACTATCTCTCTTCTAAAAATAGAAGTAAAGACTCATACCATATGAACTCCCCATTACATGATTGGGCGTACTCGCCTAAAAAAACGTAAAACAATTCACAACTCGACGTCTAGAACTTCAACTTCAAGTTATTATAACACTCACAATCACCAGGGTCTACCACAAATGGCAAAACAAAATACTTTAACGGTCGCATCAACATTGGGCTGAGTCCTAACCCATAAACATTCATAACACTTATTTTGGAGTTTATGACTCTCACGTAATCAATCACACCACGACAATCACATCATAGCACACTTAGCACTTCCATCCAAAGAGTACTTAAATAACATTACGCTTGAGTATGGACACAACCAATTTTCTTTTTTCAAAACGATTCTTTATTGGAAATCCAATAATAAATGACCCTTTTATAGAACTCTTGTTTTGCAAAAAGTTTGCTCAATCATTCTTACAGTCACAACAGTCTTTTAGACACGAAGTAACAACATGTTAAGCTCTATCGCTTTGAAACAATTTCTTGACGAGGATCCAATCAATCCAAATAATAAGGCATATATTTCCACTAATAGGGTGTTATCTGACAATGGGGGTCGAACATAACCCTAACAACAAAGGTGAAGTTTAAAATCTCCGGCATTGGTTTGACTCATAGTCCTGACAGTGGGAGGCGTGGAGACTTGAAACCTCCACCATGGGGTCGGCCATCCATCTATTCCCTTTACTTGGATCGAAATCCAGACAAGTTTTAAGCACATATCACGATTTCAAATATTCCTTACTAAATACCAAATCTCCTATTACTTGGTAACACTCAAAATACATCATAGTACGGTAGAAAGCTCCATTTAGAGACCTTCAAGGCTCACAATCCATGGTAGACTTGCCCCCTTTCAAAACTTTTTCAAAAACGTGTTCTTAATTTTTCCAACATTCACTCAAATCATTGTAGAAAAAAAACCATTTCTAGATCGATTCGAGAACGAATCCACAACCTTAATTGAAACGTGTTTAAATCACTTTCACACACTACACAAACAAATTGAACAATTTCACATAGCCTTTGGTAGGGTAACTTACTCGTTGACCAAACAGGGCCAAAACGAGCTACTAAGGTACTACAAGAAATGATATGCTCTATATACATGAAATTAAAGCTTACTTTACACAAAACTCCTTTTTAGAACCATGTCTCAAAACTAACACACATTCATAACTCATCATAAACCATTCACACACTATAGTTTCACGAAATAAAATTTCAAGTCATGCAAGGATACATGAATCACATTACTCCATCAACAATAATAGTGGTATTGCCCTTGCATACCGATACTCAACACTCCAAACATAGCAATCAAGAGTTAACTTAAACTCACTTCTCAAGGTTCATGAAATAGATATGGTCCAGTATACTTCCTTAATTTCTATTAAATTCATTAGTTTCAACTCAAACAACTAGTCATAGACTTGCGACATGATAAACTTAACCCTTACTCACTTAAAACTGAATCAAATTAATCGATTACAAACTTTGACCACTATAATAACTTAGTCTCATTCTTCGGACAAGACTTAAGTAAATTGAGTTTGCGCACATTAAACCATTCCTAATGGCCTCTAGGTCATTAACGACGATTTGTTCGACTTTAAGTGAGCGTCTAACACCCCAGGGCGACACAAAGGAGAGCTTGTTATAAGTTATAACCAAGTTATCTCGGGGTTCTTAACCAATTAACATGGTACAACTATAACTCCCCAACTACAGCCATTTCATTAGACAAGTGCAAGAAACTGTGGGACTTGTAGCTTGTCATTTAAGATTAGTGACTACCAATCAAGAACTTTGCAATGACTTTAAACGAAAGAGTTAGATTACTTCAACTTGTACTCCTAACATTAAACTCAATGAGAATAGACTTTCTTCGTTAAACCAGTCTACATTAGACTCGCTAACCATTTTAGTGTTATTAGACCTTGATCACTACTAAACAAATCACATAACGGGGAACTATACGTCCCACCATCGACATGACTCGAGTTGACATTATGCCTTGCATATGTCACCACTCCATAACCCTAATAGATACATGACAGTTACTAGTTGTTCTATAATGGTCTCAAACCGACTCGTTGACACTGACAAATAAATAGTAATACTTTACCAAGGTCAAACGGTTGATCCTTAACCCGTTATGAGCTAGTCACAGGTTTGCTACGAGAAACCTACCCACTTGGACTAATTCCTTTTTCCTTTAGCTATACACTATGAATACTCCATAAAAGTCAATAGAACACGTCAACTTACAGTAGATAGTCATCTCATGACTCGCTAAACTACTTTAAACTCACGTAAACAAGGTTTATAGGCATGACCAAGAGAGCTAATAACTTGAGTTTCAACTCTTGTTATAGCCTCAACACACAATCATACACTAACAAGTCAATTCATAGCACTTAGTCAACAAGACTAGCATATCCAAGACATAACCAAACCATTCCCTGTAAGGTTTTCAATTAACAATTCACACCAACTACAATTCATGCATGCTATCACGCAACTCAATCAGTTTGCAATTCAAGAATCAAGTAGTTAATCACTAAAAATTCTCATGACCAAAAGATGGACAAAGTACGGGAGGTGGGTGGGTCTAAAACCACAATACACACAAGAACAAAAAAATAAAAGGGAGTGCCACTTTGAATGGCATAAGGCTCACCCTTATCCACAATAATAGTTCGTCCTAATGCGAGCATAAAAACCGACAAGCTAGATACTTAAATGAAATAGGTCACGATAGAAATTAACATCAAGACGGAATGTCACCCCAAAGTTCCCGTAAATGGAACTAAATTTCGCATTATGCGACTCAAACTTGAACTTATAGCACACTCTCGGCTATGCACCAACTTCAAATCACAACCCAAACAAGGATATACTCGGAATGGGTTTACTTTACTAGCCAATCATTCCAAACATGGAAGCAAGCACAACTTAACTTGAGTCAAACATCGAACTCAACTAGTTTCACACATGCCAAACTCATTGACTCTATCAAGTCAGACATCCACATAAGAGGGATCCACAATAACTACCATACGCAACAACCACATGTAATCACTTACTTTCCATATCTCAATCTTACCTCGGCTTTTCAATTTTTTTTAATACTTTCATTTATTTAGTCTTACTTAAAGTTACAACCTCAAGGTTACAACTCTAGGCACACCCTACTAGGTCACAAAAATCTACCTCAAGGTAGGGATGGATCCAACTTTCAATCAAAATAATGATTGAAACTTTGGTACATTATTCTTCATCATTAACACGCACCCCGACCGCTAGTGGTCTTAATGGTGATGAACAATCCACGTAGGGAGAGGTACTTTATCCTAAAAACATACTTCCAAAATAAACAAAGGAATTTGGAGATCCCAACAGGTTCTAAACCGATGGTCACAACTCAAGGTCTCAATCATAGACCACAACTAAAGGTTAACCTCTAGGTTTAACCTAAGGCCCTACACCTTGGCTCTAAACTGGTGGCTCATCCTCTAGACCACTCTAATCTCAACTCTAGGCTCTAGCCATAAACTCAAACCTTTGGCTCCGATACCAACTATAACACCCCTGAATTTCGAGTTATTATCTAAATTAAATGATATTAAAATTCTACAGAAAAATCGACAGAGCTCCGTCTGAAATATGGACTGCCTAGAATTTAATTTTGGACTCACGTCCACTTATAAACCTCCTTCAATAGAACCAACACTCCTATTTCTCAATAATCCTTATCCAGCTCAAAAGGATCCACATCCATGCATAATTACACGAAATTCCAAAAGTGTTATTCCACAGTTATAGCGAGAATAACCGTTAAGGATAAGCTACGTAGACTGAATCTAAGTCAAATCAAAACTTAACTAAACTATTACAGTCCAGTCAAGTAAAGCTTTAGGTGAATTAATATTACAACCTTAAGTCCCAAAATGATACTATGTATACATAAATAGTGCAGTCGTTAAAGAACTACTATAACTTTAACTAGTAAAAGTTGGTGGAACGTTGCTCTCAGCCTACACCCCACACCCAACATGTAAGATCTTCATGTACTTGTACATATCGGGCATGTAGTATCAGCCAAACTGGCTGAGCAAGATTCACACAGTAAAGCCAAACATATATGCAGGTAGGATAATAATATATCCTACAAATCATCTTCTTTTGAATCAAAATAATAAGTAGCAAGCTTTATAAAACCTTTTCTTGTATTCCTTTCTAAATCAAATCCTTTCTTTATCTTCCTTATAACAAATCCTTTCTTTCCTTTACCTTCACAAAGAGGGAGTTATAAAATCTATGGAATGGAACAAACTTTCCTTGCCTTTGGGCTAGCTATGCCCTCCGGATAACTTATAGACAAAGACCCCTAGTGTGCACACCCCCACAAAAGGCCAAACCGTAGCAGAAGATCTAAGTCCGAGGTACTGATCAACGTACCTCCCAACTATTCTGAAATGTCGAGACCATCCCGACAAGGTTCTAATTCCTTGAGACGCCACATGGCAATCCCACCCGTTTCAAAAGCATAAAATTATCCATAAATCTTTTTCTGTAACTATTATATAATTCAAGGTTTGAAAACAAACTGTTTGTATTAGGAGGAACATCCTCCTATTCAAACCAATCTCAACTCAAGAGAGATACATATCTTTATAATCTTTTCTCGTAACAATGAAAGTTTTAGTTGAAATCTTATCTTTTGTAGATTTTTCTCGTAGCTATTAATGATTTAAGTAAGGAATCTTACCTTTTAAACTATAGCAAACCAACTAGCTCAGTCAAATCGGCTCCCCAATGAAACCGGATCTACAATATAACATACATGTACTTAATAAATATTAATAGATTTGACTAAAATAGTTAATGAGCTTTTATTAACTTTAGTTTTATAAAACATCATGGCCCTTTTATATATATAAAAGTAAGTATAACTAATTCTTATAACTTATTTACTTAAACTGCCATTTACCTTTGATTACCAAAGTATTCAATACCAACAATACTAAAATCTCCCTTAGTTATATTAAATCAACATTCATAAGAAAACATTCAAAATTGAAACACTCGAAACTAACTATACAATTTATCAATTTTAAAAGAAACTTAACATGGACATAACTTCCTCCTACGAGATCCAAATCAAGCGTTTCTTGAGCCTATCTTGAATAAAATTTCAATACGAACAACTTTTGTGAAATCGTATTTTTGCTAAAAATTCCCAAAAACTGCTTAAAACTGCATTTTACGAAACTGACAGGTAATTTATACGAACTACACCACAAATTTCTTTGAACAACAAGTTTACTTAACATTCTATTAATCTAAACTAACTACTAAACAACTAAATAAACATTCTATTCATTCAATTCCACACCCAAATAATTTTATCTCAAGAACCCTAAACTAGCAAAACCCCAATTCGAAATTAAGCCAAAACTGAAATTAAAACATGACAAAGAATCTTACTTGATTAAGTGAAGTAGATGACTAAGAAATTACTCTATAAAGGATCCGAAAATATTTTCTTTGATCTGATTCTCGACCCGAACCGCAAGCCCAAGAACAAAATTCCCTTTCTTCGAAAACAACTCCACAAACCGATGATGAAGATGGAGATGAGTGGACAACACTTGATGTTTGATGATGGTTGATAGATTCTTTTGTAGATTTAATGGTGTTGAAGGTTGAAGGAAGATTATTTTTAAAAAAAGAAGCAGAGAGGGTCGTGGGTTTTGGAGGAATAAGGATGTATTACCTTTCTTTCTTAATTCCTTTTGCTTTGCTTTGATTTATTTTCCTCCTTTTCTTTTACTTTCCTTTCTTTTTCTTTTTTTTTTCTCTCTTTATAATACTAACATAATTGTAGTTAGGTACTTAACCTTGGAAATTTAGGAATTAGCTTTTGACTCCTTCTAAGGTAAAGTCAGTAGGTGGGAAATAAAATATATTTAATAACATAATATTTTTAATTATTTTTTTACAAACTAAAATAATATAAATCATTACTGAATAGGTATAAGGTGTTACAAATTGCTTCCCTTAGAAGCTCATATAAAATCACAATTTGACCATCACCGGCACTTAGCCATACACTCACTACCGACAGTCGCGCTCACCTTCTCTCTCGTGCCATCTTGCACCATCTCTACACCACACACAAACCACCCACATGCCACTGCCCACCAAGCCACCACCACACCATGCTTTTGATTTTATCAATATGTTTGAGATTTAATACTATTTAAGGTGCTTAATTCCATCTAATTAAATCTAATGGTTGTTTTAAGGTATACTCCCTCTGTATTTTTTTATCTTTCCTACTTTGACTTTGCACGTTTGCCAATGCACTTATTCTACCTTAAATATCTTTCATTACATATTAGTAAAAATTATAATAATTAAATATTAATAAACTCCTCATTGAGACGAATCAAACAAGACCCCACATGACTATATTATTTCTTATATATTGAGAAAAATTTAAAAGATTCTCTCTAATTGTGAATAGTGTTAAGATTCCAAGTGAGAAAGATAAAAAAAATACAGAGGGAGTACTTAATAAAATGAGTGGTTGTCATAAATAATCACGGTGGTATGTGTAAATGTTCTTATCAGGATAGTATAAGGTGTCTTATTGTTATGCCTTTTTATAATAATTGTATATATTGAAACTAATTTTTTTGCTTAATTTGAGTTTGTTAAAATTTTATAGAGAATAAGGATTATTCTTTTCAACTTTATGATCAGTTTGAGATATACCGGGCAACTTGTTTAGGTGAAATACAGAAAATACATTTTAATTAGTATATAAGGCTAAAAAGTACATTTTAATTACGCTATCTATTTATATAAAGCTAAAAGCATTTCACTACATATTTCAGGAAAAGAATGAAACTATAGCGAGCCTTCAATTTTATGTTACACCCCATGACGATAATCAAAATATTGAAAAAATACAATTATATTTTGCCTTTATATTCACCTAACTTAGATGACTAAAATGACAAATCTAAAATATTACATCACTATTGAGATTTGAGAGGGTAAGCATAGTACTATTAGTTATTTAATCTTATATATATATAATTTGGTGGAACTCAATTATAGACGAAGTGTACGAAGAAATTATGTTGTTTAATCTTGGATTGTATGATAAATGCTATCTAAGGTTATAAGCATTGGTCAAAGAAGATGGATATTTCACATACTTTTTTTGACTCATGCATAATATACGGGAAGTTACTGGTCTAGTATGACCAATTATAGACAAATTACTGTGAATATCATAATTAATTAATGGTTGTTTTGAAACTCATTACATTACATTAAAAATAACATATGTATATTTACCAATCTTATTTTTCTAAAATGATAATATAGACATTATAGAATTTTCTGATTCTTTATATAGTTGTTGTATTGTGTTAAGAAACTTGTGGATTTGATTTGTATAGATCTAATTGGTAAATTAATGCCTTAATTAGTGAACAATATAAATGATCTATATATACATGTTATTCCCTAAATCACACATATAATTATTATATATCTTTAAATGATTTTAATTGTATGTTAAAAAACAACACAAAATTGCCTTATTGATTCCGTAATTAAAGAATAATTCCTTAAGTCTACATGATTGCCTTTCTTATGTAGATTATGCAGTAAAAGCAACTAAGTCAATGCTAAAACGTGAGACGAAAGCTGATTTTACAGCCGAAAATAGACGTTGTCAACTAAGGCCTAGTGCCACACGTGGCAAGCCGGAAGCAGAGTGACACATAGCAAGTAAAAATTTTAGAATGTTTGTGTGATTGCCACGTAGGATAAAATATTTCGTTTGATATATCATAATAATAGATAAATAATAGATAGTAATGTATAGTGATTAATGTTCTATATACATAGAGATTAATCATACATAATAGTAGGGACTTTAAAATCACAATATTATTCTTTACTTGCTGAAATATCAAGTCACAATATTATTCTTTACTTGCCGAAGTTCCTTATTGAGATTCCTCTTAAAAATATACATGATTCCGTAATTAATGGTGACTTATATACATACTAGCAAATTATGCACGCGATGCATGCCTTATCTTCTTTTTTTTTCCAAACATGAATTATAGCATTTTTTTTGGCATAAACAGGGGTAAAAATTTAAACATTGGACATTTTTGTTGGCTAAATTCGTAGGTTAAGCCTCTATCACTTAACCCTTCTTTTATTAAATTCTTTACTTATTCTTTCTTTTAGATTTTTAAAATTAAACTTGATAAACGATAAAAGAATGTTAAGTGAATTTATTTAGGATTTCTTATGTTGTATTGACATATTCTTTTGTATTGAATAAAGCATTTCACTTTTTTAATTGATTGAATTTTCCGTTTTCATGTAATACTTGATTGTGTTTGTTAATTGATTGAGAAAAATATTTGATTGATGTAATATTCCTTTTTACTTTTTTCAACATAAATATACTAAATCTTATAGTCAATGTTTGTTTTTTTGGTGGCTCAATTAGAAATTGATTGCCTTCAACATTTAAGTTAATTTTTTAATGCTATATTTGAGTTTGACTTTGTTTTCCCCCTATTTTTTTGGTCGTAGTTGATTTACTAATGGGTAATTAAGTAAATTTATAGGGGATACCGTAGCTTTCCCCTTCCCTTATATAATAGAGATATAGATTACTTGCCGAAGTTTTTCTTCTTTTTTTTTTTTTTTTTTTTTTTACAATAAGTAAACACAGATAAAACCAACACAAACCTGACACAAAAGACAACCAAACAAACACCCGGACCTTAACTATCCCTAGAGGCTAACTATGAAACAGGACACTTGACAGATTCATTATTCTGACAAACTACAACATTACTACTTGAATAAGAACCCAAAGACAGAGCAAGTTTCTTCTTTACATGATACGAGGAATCCGATGAGGGAGGACAACAACTTTTCCTCTTTGCTCCGACAGACAACAATACTTGAGCGAGCTTCAAACTCCTTCTCCGGACGCGTGCACTAGCAATGGACCGAGCAGCAGGTTTGCGCCTAATTCGATTTCCTCCTTGTACCTTCGACAATCTTGAGCATCCACCTTCCCTCTTCACACTGCTGAGATTTCTTCCCTCTTTTTTGGTCGCCTTATCTTGAAATTGTACCTCCTCAATCTCATCACTATCCAGAGAATCAACTGAGTCATCCATCCTAACAGTTGATGTTTCTTCTAATCTCTCCTGTATTTGAGCATTATTCATGATATAATTATCTTCTGCCTGACTTTCCCTCTCATTATGGAAGTTGTGAATAATCTTCTCACATTTTGAAACAGGACTTAGGAAGACCTTTTCCAATGTAGTTGAACTAGAAGGTTTCGGCTTACAGGCTCGGACCTTTAGAACTGATAAAGGACATGGTTGAAACATCTGAACTTCACATCCTTTTCTTAATTTGTTAACATCTGCTCTAGAAACACACAAGCGCATGAAGGGTTTTCTTCTGTTAATAAACATAACTTTACCATCATGGGAAGACATAGTCCTTTCCGCATTATCAACCATCATGTGGTCTACCCTTTCATCCACTACTTGACGATGTGGTGGGTTGTCCCTTTGCTGTGAAAAAGTGATAGGATCTTCAGTCATCAAATCCTCCCTAACAATATTATCATTTTTAATTGAATTATTCTTTAGGAAGGTCTTAGGAAGTACTTCAGATCCACAACCAATAGGATTAATTGCATCAATAGCTTCTTTTGCTCGATTCTTTCCTTCTCCCACAGACTTCATTCGCTCATCCCGAACTCCATGTTTTGAATCTAGACATCAGACTTTCCTTGACCACGAGATTCTAAGCTTCCACACCCCAGAACTTTATATAAATGATCCCGCCTTCCCGTTGAACTAATGGAAACAAAGCTTTTTTCCAAACTAGCAAACTCTGTGCTGATGTCTTTATTTCTTGGTTCCAGCTCCTTAGCTTTTAAAATATCCTCAAACGCCTTCTCCAAAGAACCAGATTCCTTAAACGCTACCCCTCGTCTAAATAATGCTTTCACATTCTTCTTATCAATCCCCAATACAAGAGAACACACCTCAATAACCTTAGTGAACTTTTCTCAATTTCAATCCACAAGCTGCTATATTCAAATGCAGAGGGATAACCAATTCCTTGAAAAGAGGGTCATCATTATATAAATCGAAATTCTCATAAATTGCAGTGATAACCACGCATAATAATTTAATAGCTTTCCCATATTTAACAAAAGCATTGCGAAAATCTTTTAGCCTGAATAACTGATTTCCTTCCTCTTTCAGAGATGACACAAACGGAATACTTCCTCCGGAGCTGAAAATTTCTCAAACATGTCCTCCACATCTTTGTCCTCAAATTCTAAAACAGATAGATGATATTGTATAATAGCAGAAACTGCACAAGAACCTCCCAAATTTTCCATGACAACCATAGCTAAACAATAACACCACTAGGAAATTGAGAAAAACAGTCCAACATATAGCACAACAACTGAAAACTATATGACCCACTAAACACCCCAAAGCTAACAAGCCGAAGAACAGAAAAAGAAGAACTTTTCCTCAGTTTGTAAATCAGAGGCGGAGACTCCAAACAATATCAGAGAAACTCCTCAAAAACCAACCCTAAACAGACCGGAATCAGCTAGACAACCTGCTAATAAACAGAGAGAAAGAGCTGCAAACCTGGAAGCAAGACCTAGAATTATGAATAAACTTGATTATAGCTTCGCCGGAAAAATTGGAGACTCGCCGGCGACTGAGAAGAGCGCAGTCACCGGCGAGAGTTCAGGAGTAGGAGGGTTGCAAGCTTCGCGTTGTAGGAGGAAAGTTCGAGAGAGTTTCACTATACGAGTTGTACTTTTTACTTGCCGAAGTTACTCCATGCGTTAATAGTGAAATAGGAAAGTTAACAAAAAACTATATGTGAATGTATTACTAATGAATATGCACTGACCTTCATGCAAATACGAGAATCTTCCTTGATATAGATGGCAGTATATAAAATTTCCTACTTCCTCCGTTTTAAATTATTCGCTACACTTTTCATATAGGGAAGTTTCATATTACTTGCTACACTTCCTTTTTGGGCAATAAACTCTCTCTATCTCTCTCCTCTCACATGGATCTCTTTTCTTTTTACTCCCTACCTCTCTCTTTTCCAAAAATTACATAGGAGTCCGTGAATTGAGAAGTGTAATAAGTAAAATGAAACGGAGGAAGTATTAATTTTGTTACCCAAATCAGCAAAATTTTATAATTATATTTATGGCAAGTTGAGGTGCTACATATGTAGACAGAAGCTTACGGGATTGTTCAACAAACGGCGGCCACCTCAGCCAATTAACTTGGTTTTGACACCTAAGCAATACCTTATTGCTTTTCTTTTTTTTTAAAGCAAGCAATACCTTATTGCTTTATTATAGTATAGTACTAGCTTTTAACCCGTGCAAAAATGCACAGGAGGTTTTATATAGATATGATTTGGGCCATTATAAACACCTGTCAAAAATATTACTATTAATTAGTTAAATTAATTCAATTCAATCGGTCGATTCGGTCGGGTAGTTTAATGCAAAGCACGCCCAATGCATAATGCACGGGAATTCTTTTGTTAATTAAGTAGTTGTTTTTGTTTCAAATTTATTGAATCCATAATTATTTGAATATGTGCCTTTAAGGTGGAAATAATGTAAAATTATATTTCATGATATATAAAAATCCTTTGTTACAACATTTTAAACTTTAAATGTAATCATAATATATACATATATAAATACATAGATGAAACAAAATACACATTAAAGTGCGCGGGAATATTTTGTTTTATAAATTTAGGATTTTTGGATGTTTCTCCTAAAATCATGATTTGAATATTAGCTCGTGATTTAATGTTTTTATAATCATATCGTGTAATAAAAAATATTTTAAAACCGGCTTATGACCCGTGCGTTCAATGATTGATGTAGCTAATGCATGATAAAATACATGGGAGATTTTTTGTTGATTAGATATACTAAAAAATATTGATGACTATTTTATTTATACAAATTCTTTAGTAACACAGATATACAATAAATTAATGTGGGACGGGGGTAACTTTTTGCCTTAAATACGTCAATTTTATTAATCTAGAAGTGACCCATTTAAAATTAAAAGTTACACTTTGCTTAAAAGGTATGACCCATTTGAATTTTTTTTCTTAATTATATTTTTGAAGATTATTTGCAGAATAAAATTATTTTCCCCTTTTCTAGATTCTTTGTTATTCTTTGATTATCTTACTATTAGATATATCCATTAAAAGGCTCCTACACTTCAATACCACTATTTTGTTTGTGATGGTAATTGACAATGGTATATCAAATCTTCTTGAGCTACAGTTAAAAGCTTACATTATATATGAGGTATATTATATTTATAAATAAACCTTTTAGCACAAATAATCCAATAAACTGAACAAATTTTCAACAATATTATTGTAAGAAGTATATAATTATGTATCATAAATGTGTCACACAAATACAATACAAAGTTCAAAATTTTTAATGGGATGTTGTATCCTTATGCCTGAAATTTTATCTTCTTCTAAATTGGGCCTACCCATAACTTTCCAATGTGCGTCCAAAAAGAAAAAGGATGGTTGAACATCACTTAGTAGCATGTTGCTTTCATTAAATATACCAATCTCTCTCTTATTAGACAATTAGTTCATCTTCTCCTTCTTCCAACTCACTCACCTCAATGTTAACGATTGACCTTCCTAGTTTATAATTTTTATCCGTAAAAAAATCACTTCAATTACAAAAAATGATTACTTAATAGCCTTGTCACTCACACACGAATTTATCAAACGTTATTTATTGTCTAGATTTACTTCATATTTTCTATTGTTCAACAATGAAGATGAAGATTTTCAAGTTGGTTTTGTTCGAAAATGAAGATGAAGCACATGCATGTGGTTTATATGAAGCAAAATTGGTTTGGGTATCAAATCAACAAATACTTGAAGACTTAATGGAGGAAAAATACATCGCATGAAATACTTTTTTTTTAGAGGAAAATGTCTATAATCGAATTTCGAAGATTATAGATTTTAAAATAACAAAGATTTTATAAAAGAAGATCATTCAATATGGAGAAATAGATTAACCTAGACGGTTTCTGTAAGCAAATCAGTGAGGTTTTTTTTTTTTTTTTTTTTTGACAGGAAATCAGTGAGGTAAAACTTACCAAAATAACAAAGATTGTAATTGATTCAACATATATTCCCATTCATGTTATTTAAAGCAATTAGTATTCATTTCGGAAATCACGCAATTGGGCACACGCTCAAAACATTTGTGGAAGCGACAAATCAGCAATACTTCAAAGTTAGTCTACACGTGGCGATGGGAAACGCAAGGATTGATTTTCCCGATGACATGTGGTCTAATGTTTGTAAGCACGACATGTAGGCAAAATGTACTTAGCTTTATATAGATATATAGATTACTTGCTTATTGCTTTATAGTATTATGTAGATTCTTTCAAAAAAAAAAAATGTAGATAGTGTACTTATTATAAAAACTGATCTTGTAATAGTACATATGTAGTATATAAAAAATAGGGGTTCCATTATATACTCCCTCCATTTTTTAAAGTTCAACTCACTTTTCCTTTCCATCCGTTTTTTAAAGTTCTACTCACTATGCTTTAATCTTTATTCGTCATTTGACAAAAGATGTATAATAATATAATCATCTTTGGCAATACTCTATCTCTTCCATGCTCTCTATCTCCCTTAAAATATAATAAACTCACACCCTCTATGCTCATTAAAAAAAAGTAAAGAAACCAAGTGGACTCACTTTTTACACTCCCTCTCCAATTTGCCTTAAAGTGTGTATCTATAGTAACCAAGTATAACTTTAAAAAGCGGAGGGAAAACCATACAACTTCATTTAAAGACGAAAAAGCTAACTATTGTACTATATTTATTATTGATCTATGGTCACATTGCCTCATCAATAAATCCAACGCATGTCAATTATTTTTGTTGATTTAAAGTATCATTATCATTTTTCACTATTCATATTTTGTTTTCAACCATATAGTGTTTCTTCAAAATTTGGTCAATGAAATTATTAAGGATAGTTTGAAAGACTTTAACCAGGGCCGTCTCGTACAATTTAAGGGCCCTGTGCTAATTTAAATTATAAGGATTGAAATTTTTTGGTGAATAGAAAGAGATGAAAAAGTCATTAATGGTTTTTTTTGGAGAAAAAGAAGAGACGAAGCAAAAAAAAAAAAAGATAAAAATTAACCTCTTTGAATTAGCATCCAACATTACACTCGATAAATTGGAAAGGAACAACCTATAATTAGATTTAGTTTTTTTTTTTTACTTTGCACGGACAACTAATGGAATTAGTCACTTACATTTTGGGAGCCCTGTGCAGTTTCTCACCCTGCACATGGTCTTACCCGCGTCTAACTTTAACATATAATTGATGAAGATAGAGTTGAAAATTGTATTCCTAATTCCTTATATGATTGTTTTGTCATAATCTAATTACATGGTGATGAATTGTTACTTCAATTCAATGTTATCTTTAGTTGCTTATTAGAAAAATTGTTTAACTTTTTGAAATTAACATTAATTCATTGATTCAAAGTCATACGACATCTACAATAGAAGTCAAAACTAAACAAATACATATTAAAATGAAATAAATACAATTCTAATATGAGAAAACCACGATCGTTGAGTAGATCTAACACTTCTGAAAACCCTCGTCTTTTACATCATTGTCCGATGCAGACTTCTACAAGGGGGTCTGTTGATCTTTTGTAGTTTTGAAGTAGAACTGGATTCAATTCAAGTGATTGTAAACGAAGTACCGACATCTGTTGCAACCCCGCACAAATCTTGATCAACAAATCAATCTCTTGAATTACACAAAAACCCAAAAACAAAGTCTCCAAACTCTCACATGGAGAGAGATAAAACCCAATATATGGGTAGATATAACTCAATATATGGGTAGAAAAACTCTTCATTAGAGAGAGACTGAAGTTTATTAGAAACATTAAGATAAAAAACTAGTAACAAAAGAAAAAAAAGGGCTTACAACCGCCCAAAAGGATGGCGGTAGCCCCTAGGTTGAAAATAAGGGTTTTGCGGGAGAAGAGAGAGGAGAAAGAAGAGTGAAAAAAAAGGGGAGAGGAGGCGTTTGTTTTTTAAAAAAGAAAAATTGTTAAACTTTGACAAATTATCACTAGAGGAAAAAAGCCCAAGGGCTGCGGTCAAAAGGGGCCCAAGGATTGCGTTTTTTGACCGCAGCCATTGGACTAACAACCCTTGGCATTTAGGAAGGGCTGCGGTTTTTAACTGCAGCCCTTAGCGCGTTAACGGCTGCGGTCGGGGCAAAAACTGCAGCCCTTAATATATATATAAGTATCATTTTTCATTGTAAATTATGTTTTTTACACAAATATAGATTAAATTACATGTGTACTGAACATACTGCAAAAATATTGACAAAACTTTTAGGGCCTGTTCTCCCCAGCTTATTTTCAGTTCAGTTCAGTTCAGTTCCTAAATGATAATCATTACTATTAATCAGTTCGGTTCGGTTCGGATCGGATCAGTTCAGTTCAGTAGTTTTATTCCGAAGAGAACAAGCCCTTACTTACATTCTAATTATTGTTATACAAACATGAACTTGTCTTACAGACATTAAGCAGAGTGATACACCACATGCATAAGATGCAAAGGATCTTGCTAAGCCTCGCAAGAAATGGTTCCCGTTGAACACAATAGCTAGCAGCACAGTTGGACAAGTACACCAACCTTGTCTTCCTTACCTTCACATGTTCTCCACTGCAAGTTTTTATCACAAACAGCATCAAACATCATCAGTCTTGGTATAACTCAGTTATGAGAACTTCAAATTTTCTAATGTAGTGGCAAAGGCACCTAATAATAACCCTTAAAAGAAAATAAAATTTACAAATTACACCACATAACATACCAATTAAAAGCATTTGACCCCTATTGCCTCACGGTTGGAAAATTCCCAGCAACAAAAAATGTACAGAAACATGTGGATGGCAGTTACTAACTTACTACACAGTGAAGACTATTTTAATGCTAATTAATAGTATGTGTATGTTTAGTCTGGATTCAATTGGTACAAAATCTAGGTTATATGATGAATTATTCAAGGTCGATGTTATATTTAATGCTGCACTGTTATATAAGAATTAGCAACTGCATTAAGAAAGGTTTGTGATGTGTGTTTGTAGATACGTGCCTGTAGCTTTCAAAAGTCCAGGCTCTTCAAACTGAAGCAAACATTCTTTCTGCACAACTCACTTTGTATCAGGTATATTTGCTGGACTCATACCATACTTCTCATAGGTAACTTCATAGATTTGCTTGTTAATTCATCCCTTTTATAGACGTACTATTACAAATTTGTAGTATCCTGGAGGTTTAAGGCATTTAAGTATCCTCACTGGTATTTCTGTATGTGCTTACTTTTCTATAATTTTGTTGTTTAGAGACGCAACTGGTCTATCAAGTGAAAACACAGAACTCACGCTTCGATTACAGGCCATGGAACAAGCTCAGTTGCGAGATGGTGAGTCTCATGCCCTGTTTGATCTGTATAGTATATCTTCAAACAGGGATAAGAGCAAACCAAGGTTTGAACAGCTGATTCAGTATCGAGGCAATATTAAACTCTAGAGTATATAAATATCTCAAGTATCTTGATTCCATAAAAAAACAAGAAATATTTACAAGAATACCCACGTTAATTGCGACTCTGGGGAGTGTCTTTCCTCTTTCTAGATAGTTAGAGGTTGATACATCAACATTTGACCTTCTAAATCGTTTCTAAGGTCACTGAATCATTTGCGGATTTATATTCAGCCCTGAATGAAGCGTTAAAGCATGAAGCGGAGAGACTTAGAATGGCGACAGGCGAGATGATGGAGCCTTCAGAATCATTCAACTTAGGGATTTCTCAATTTCTATACAATTTTTAGGCTAGTTAGAGTGCTAGTGAGACATTCTTACCTTTAGTGTGATTGTTCGGTTGAAAATTTTCTAATGCTTTTGGGGGTCCTCAATGTGTTGCGCAAATGCAACATTTGCAGGAAAAGTTGAAAGAAAGAGAGAGAGAGAGCTTCGAAAGAGAAAGGAAAAGGATGAGCAAGAGATGGAAAAAGTAAGATTGAAGGTTCGTAGAAAGGAAGCAACTGCATCATTTCAAGCATTACTAGTTGAGAAAATAAAAAGTTACTGAGGTAAAATTTTGGTTACCAGATTGCTGTTTAGTGTTGTCATTTATGTTCCTTGTCCGCCCATTTCAGAAGTGCAAGACTAACAACCAAATAGAAAATATTGGAGTTACATAGCTCCATATATTAATCATGGTTCAATGGTTCATTGCACAATCTGTGCACCTTTTTTTTTTATAAACATTGTCACCTTGAAATAATTGTGTGCTAAATTATGTGGATGCTTTTATCTTACGAATTAACATCTCGACTTCTCATATGTTTTATCCATATCCCTCTGATTGTGTATTTGCATTCTAGTTGTTTAAATTGAGTTTTTCTAGCACTCTCATTATAGATCAGTGGCGTGTTCATGTTAACTATTGACTGCAATTCCTATTACTAGGCATCTTGGACCGAGTCAAAACCTAAACTTGAGAAAGATCCGCAAGGGCGTGCATCCAATCATGATTTGGAAGAATCTGACTTGGAGAAACTCTTTCGAGAACATGTGAAGATGCTTTATGAGGTATGCAAATATCCTTCGAGTAGTGAGAGAGCATGACAAGACAACTTATAAAATAGGGCCAAGATGATAGTTAAATGACATGCCAAATCAAACACTAACTAAATTCACAAACTTTAAGCATAAAAGCAAGCAATAAGGGCAAAAAAACAATTGAACAAAACCAACACCATGATCCCAAAGGGGGATACAATGCCCATACTAATTCCTCGAACAATCATCTTCAACTAAGAGGGAAAGGGGGTACATAAGGTTCATCCTCGAACAATCAACTTTGGATTAAGGGTTCTAATTTCTAAAACAAAACTCGATAAAAAGAATGAGAATAAGACATACCTTTTCTCATACTTAAGAGATGCATAAAAAGTGAATATGCAATAATTCTCTCCTATTCGCTTCCATGTAGAGTCCCTCATTATCAATCTTCAAAAGTTCGTCCGATTTCCACTTAAAGCATAATCAATCATACTCTATACACAAATAAAGACTATTTCATACACATAAAAATATCAAAAATCACCTCCCAAAACCATCCACTCTCATATTTTTGACCAATCCACTTCCACATACCTAATTGACCAATTGAGCATTCTAATTCAAATTACCACATACCTAATTGACTAGTTTCATCCAAATGACTACTTTACAAGGAATAATCCAATAATCTTTAAACATTATCATTTATGTACATAAAAACAACCCATAAGACAACACGACAATGGTTATATATAGCAAACTAACAAAGAAACCTAAAACGAAATCTAGAATGCAGAAGTGTCTGCTCTAAGTTGCACCATCTGTTGAATTTGGCAGTTAACTCTTTTAGTAGATAAATTCTGTTTAATTGTCAAACTAACCTACCAAAATCTAAAATGCAGAAGACATTCAAGAATTAAAAGACATGGAATCAAAATCCCTAAATTATCAAGGAAAAAAAAAACACATCAACTACTAACACACCTCATTTCAACAATTTTACAGTAATTCTAGGGTTTCACTCAAATAACAAAAGGAAAATCATCAAATCACAGCAAAAAATAAGTGGAAAGATTACATCAAAAACCAAACCAATTAATCGAAGAAATACGGAAAGAAAACCTAACCATTAGAAAAATTAGAAAAGAAAATTTAGACGAATTACCAATTAATCGAAGAGATACGGAAAGAAAACCTAACCAAACGAGAATGCACCACCAGAATAGAGCCGGAGAAGGAAGTTGACAGCGGCGCCGGCTTGCGACGGCGGTGCGCGAGCAACGGCGAGGGAAGAACAGCAGCACAACGAACAGAGGAAAGAGAGAGAAGAGCAGTGCCGATCTCCGGCGAGCCGACATCGCGATGATGAACAACTACTGCAGAGTGAGGGAAGCGTCGCCGTTTGAGCGTCACTGGCGCCGAAGAGGAGAGAGGAAGTGAGAGAGAGGTGAGACTGAGATTTAGAAATTTAGGCTAAAGTTGCTTTGTGCGTGGGAACAGATTGAAGAAGTCTATTTTATATTTGGGCCCTGAAAGGCTGCGGTTAGCCCAAAAACCGCAACCCTTCACTAAAAGGGCTGCGATTTTCCTAAAAACCGCAGCCCTTCACGCAGCCCTTGCGTTTTTTTCCACTAGTGGTATATAATTAGACATTAACATGAATCTAGTATGACCTCGTTTCCTTCAACTTATAAAAAGCAATAACTAGTAAAAATACGTTATAACTTTAATCAATAAAAATTAGTTTAAATCTTAAAAATTACTGGCATAGAGGACATTAGTTTGAAATTTTGAATCAAAAAAACTAATTAGTAGATTCTCTTAGAAGAAAATGCTAACAATCATCAAAACTCTCATTATTAATCAGTAAATACAATTTTTGACCAGTAAAAATTACTTCACTAATAATCAGGTGAAATAAATAGGTTGTAAGAGTTAAGTTTTACTACTCTGATCTATTGCATAATAGAGTTCTAATTTGCTTTCTGCATGCTGGTCTTTGATACACATCTTTTACTTATTATTCAAAATTAATCGTTGAACATTATACTTGAATACAAGATTATCAGAGTGGAGATTTTTTTTTGGAGAAAATCTTATTATCTAGTTATTTAAGAATCAAGCTATATACTTTATCTCGATCAACCGAAGCAGAATACTTAAATCATCACTAATTTTGTCAAGACTTGTTGCAGTTGTTGGCTCCGTAATCTTTTGCATTGACCTCTACATCAAGCCACTCTTGTTTGTTAGTGCTATCTACCTTTCTCGTAATTCTGTCTAGCTTCATCGCACTAAGTATATTGAGATAAACATCCAATTTATTTTCCCGCTTTTCTTTTGAAAGAAAAAGATAGATAAACATCCAATTTATTTTCCCACTTTTCTTTTGAAAGAAAAAGATAGATAAACATCCAATTTATTTTCCAGAATTTAAAAGTAGCTATTGGACTCGTACCCAAACTTCATGTTCCTATGAGATATCAATTTGTTGACATTTTCACCAAGGGCTTGTCCAAACTACTTATGGAGTTTTGATCCCATATTAGATTACGACATCCTTTCTTATGACTGCGAGGGTGTGATAGTAAATATATTAAATTTTTATTGTCATAGGTCAAAATATATTTTGTGTAAATCTATCACTTATTAAGTTATGTTTCCCAACACATTTAGACCTGATTATTTGTGTCCCCCTACAAATATTGCAAAAAAAACTATCAAGAATTCATATGACTCTCTTTATTTTCTGTAAAGATTTATGACAATTACTTTGGAAAAAAAAAAAATTAGAACTGTATTATATGACAAATGAAGTAGATTTTAAAATATTAACATCAATGTTTCTAAATTTTCCAATAAAACATCTATAAATGTGACTCAAAATGTCAACTACGACAGTTATTCGAGAATAGGATGTACTCCTTCTGTTTTTTTTTTATCTTTCTCACTTGGAATCTTGACACTATTCATTCTTAGAGAGAATCTTCTTAATTTTTCTCAATTTATAACAAAAAAATATAGTCATGTGGGGTCTTGTTTGATTCGTCTCAATTAGTACTTTATTAATATTCAATCATAATTTTTACTAATATATAATAAAAGATATTTAAATTAAAAGAGGTTCATTTAGAGACGCGCACAGAAAAGCGAGTATGATAAAAAAAAAAAACAGAGGGAGTATTACATTGTTCATGTCTAAAATAGATTTGTGGGTTAGATTTCCTTTTCAGAAATAAAGTTATGGCTTTAGTTCGAGTAAAAAACTTATATGAAACTGGTCCACATGAAATTTAGTGTAGACCTATTAGTCTATTACTAGTACATCAATACATGTAATTCATGAAAAAGAAGAGTCACTAAGTTAAAAATAATAGATATAAAAGATGAGTAGTTATAGATTCTATAGGATAACTATGTGAGAAAAAAGATTACTATGTTATAAAATGTAATTTTCTTTACAATAAACTAATGTAGAAAAGGGTGACTATATGATAAAAAAAGTTGTCACTATGTTAGATAATGGTAGATTAGTGTAACTTCAAATTGTAAAAAGTGATTATATGAAAATGGTCACTATGTCGCATGTGTGGATTTGATCTATACTAATATTAGTATATATGGACCAGGTTCACGTAAGATTAGCTTTTAAATCGATATATATTTCAATGTAGACGATATTAGTTTATTAGCCACAAAAAGAAAAGAAGAAGATCTAGATTTGATTAAACAACTAGTTATTAGACCCGGGCGATGCCCCGGGTTATTAATATTTTCATGTCAAAAGAGAACATCTAATGTTGCACAGTTCATTGGTTAGAACTTTACTATATTAACTTGAGGTCATGTGGTCGAATCTTGTACGAAACATTTTTCTAATTTTTTAATGTATATATGTTGATGACATGGAAACAACTAAAGGGATAGTGCCACGTGGCGTGTAGACTTGCTTCATAACGCCTTTTAATATATTTGTATAGATTTGTCTCATTCTAAGTTCTAACGCAATCCGCAGGTGGGTATCACAGGATTCAAATCTAGATTTTCTCTTTTTCCTTTTCTTTCTTCTTTTATACTATCCTTTACTACGTGACACACATATTAATGAATATAATTGATCTGTAATAATATGATAAGTTAACCCTAAGTCTTCAAAGAGTTCACTTGACTGAACTTCACTAACCCCACCGTGATTCCTTATGAATTTGACTGACCTCGCTCATCATGATTCCCTTCTCAACGTTTTTCTCCCCTAACTGACTTGATGCTTATAAGCAAGACATGATCTGTTAGTTAGTTGAGTAATTCGGAGAAGTTAAGACACCACTCTATTAAGAAAACAGTTAGAGACATTATAGGAAAGATGTGCAACTTCATTTCCTGGACAATACTTAAAGATTTGGGGTGAGAACTATACCTTAAGATGAGAACAAAGAATTGATCTAGGCCGTTAGATCTTATGGTCTAGATGATTCTCGCGTCATTAGTAACATACATTTTCATAAATTTATAACTTCACAGTACGTACGTTTCCAATTTCTTTATTTTTAAGAGATTTCTTTTAATTTTTGTTCACTTACATTACTAGTTTTACATTATTTTTAAATTAAATTAATGTAAATTTATTTAAACAATTTTTTTATCAAAATATTATAAAGTTTGTTTTAGTGATAGTACTTTATTATCATATTTATTTTTTTCTTTAGTAAAGTTTAAATAATTTGTGCATAGAAAGTTTCAAAATTGGATATATACTATTGAATCAATAGATTTACTTTTGCATAGTTTTGTGTTACCATATTGAAGAGCCTCCCACGAGATGCATTTTTGAATTGTGAAGACTACCAAAGGCATCACATAAACATAAAGTGATTTGAATTATTTGAACTCATCACCCAATTACCTGATCTGAAGATCGAAGCTTGCAATCCCTAAAGAAGAACGACGACCAAATGACATATTTAAGTTCTAAAAGAATCTGAGAACAAAGATCTTGATATAGATAAACACCTACTATCTACAGTCATGCCTATCCAACTTTGGCAAACTCCAAGACTGACTTAAAAAACTAATATGAATCCGGTGCACACTAACTTAATGTGCACCTTATCCATCTCACGTGAGTTTTAATGATTACAATTTTGCGTTTTTGCCGCTTTCAGTCTTCCGCTCTTTTCTCTCTCTCCTGATAACTTCTCTCTCCTCTGATAACTTCACTCTCGTGATAGTGTATTTTTTAAATAATATAGTGTATTTTGAAATAACATAGTGTATTTTCAAATGATATAGTGTATTTTAAAATGATAGTGTTTTGCTGAATTTTTTGGCATGATAGTGTTGCATGTTATAGTGTATATTGACATGATATAGTGTATTTTGAAATGATATAGTGTATTTAACATGATAGTGTTTTGCTGTGTTTTTTGACATGATAGTGTTGCATGATATAGTGTGTTTTGACATGATATAGTGTATTGTGAAATGTTATAGTGTAGTTTATTTGTATATTACACAAAAGTTATCATAATCGATCGTTATAGTGTTTGAAATGATAATGTATTTTGACATGATATAGTGTATATTTGTTCTAAACAACTGTTTTTGTTAAAATTTTAGGGCGAGAGAATCTTATTGAAGAGAGAGAAAATCGCGCGGATTTCGGAAAGCGGGAGTGACTAGTTTGTAGTGGGGCACGTGTCTAGGTCTGGTCCACACTTTTTTTAATGTGAACCTAGTCCATCCAAGACGGATTTTACTTTGAAACTGATTTCCAAGATCTTTTCGTGTCTTAGAAAGATCAGATCCAATCGTTGCTATGACAACTTTATGATTGTGGAAAGTTAGACATAGCACCCCAATGCTATCCTTCCTAATCTCTATTATATAAGGGAAGGGGGAAGGAAGATGGTGTCCCCATTTGAAAATACTAAATTACTCTTAATGATGTAATGGAATAAGAAAATTACTCCCTCCGTCCCATAATATAGTGCTTGCATTCCATTTTGGGTGTCCCAGAATGTTGTTCTTGTTTCTATTTTTTAATCCCACGATTCCTCTTGATTTGCCTAAAAAACCATGCAACCATCATTTATTTGCTCCTTGGAAATAGTTTTTTTCTTTGTTTATTGAACCTAAGGGTTGAATTAGTCATATATTTAATGCTCTTTCACCCATTATCACCATTCTCTCTCCTAAAATCAACTTTTTCCCACAACATTAATTGTTTATCATTCATGTTCCACTTTCCTTAATTCTCGTAAAAAATGAAAAATAAGCACTATATTATGGGACGGAGGGAGTACAAAAGATTCCAATTTAAGAACCCTTTCTCCTTTCAACTTGTCATTCTAAATATAAGTTAAAAATGGTATATTAAATTCATCAAACTATTAATCTTTCACATTTTAATGTAATAATAAATCGTACGGATAGAGTATATAATAGATTAACAAGTTTTGGAATTAACGCACGCATCGCGTGCATATAATACTCAATATAGAAGCTCCTGTCTTCTAAAGAATATTCACACCCAGCAAGACAAATTCCAAGAAAATAAGGCACGATCTTGAAAACCAAAAAACTTAGCCTAAAACATTCATTTTCCAATCCATATAAAGAGAAAAAAAAGGAGACTTGGAACTGACTGAAGCGATAATGCTAATTAAGGTAGAAAAGACAGGTTAGGAAAACTGAACAACTAACCACCAGTTATAATACCGCAACTTGACTCCACTGCCGCACCTCCGTGGCACCAACCTTCCACTGCTTCAGCTTTGCGCCTATTGCACTACCGCAACAACGGGAACACGAGTGAAAGAAAGAGGCGATCTGCTTCCATACGGATTTAACCCAACAATTCTCACATTTATCTTTGAATCGTTCTTCTAAGAAGATGGCAAAAACAAAGAGAAGGAGGATATAGAAAAACCTAGGGTTTCTCCCCCATTCTCCATATTTCCTAAAGATGATGAATTGAAAGAAATAAACTATAGGTTAGAAACTAAAATTAGACAAGGAAAGATTTGGGGTATTATCGCACTGCTCTGTTGCTTTTTGGGTTTGGGAGCTTTCCCTAGGAAGAGGGGGTGTACCTACTATTGTAGGTGAACAAGTAAAGAGGTCCAAAATTGTCAAATGCGATTAATAGTTCGGACCGCTGCAGGATAATTATTTGTTGAGACTTATT
Source organism: Beta lomatogona (assembly GCA_947646795.1). Taxonomy (NCBI): domain Eukaryota; kingdom Viridiplantae; phylum Streptophyta; class Magnoliopsida; order Caryophyllales; family Amaranthaceae; genus Beta; species Beta lomatogona. The sequence continues at coordinate 220,026 of CANSNZ010001032.1, read as the reverse complement.
ATAAAAGACCGGCCATAGTTTGGCATCACTTTTTAATTTCCTAAATAGAAACCCTTTAGATGACAAAATAGCAGCTGATGCAAATACGCGATAAAATTAGAAGATTTGTCTCTAATACATGAAGAACATAACTAATCGGCAAAAAACAAAACTCTATATCCAATTACTCTCACATTTTATTTTATTTAATTTTAATATTTGAGTAATATTGCAATGTGTTTTCAGATGAAAAAAAGTTAATTTCAATTACCAACTATATTTATATCAAATCATCCCATATTTTTGTTTTGACAATGCGATGGAGAATGGATGCGTAAAAAAGAAATTCATCTCAAGTTTCCTATTATTATTTCTCTTTAGAAGAGAAACTTTGCTGCTGTTGTCCTATGCACAATTTACTACATATCGAAAGAGAGAAATAATGCTCTTTAGCAGTTCAAAATTACTTGTATGCAGAAATACTAGCCCAAATGGTAATTGGTAAGTAGGTTGTATGATGGAAATTTTTTAAAAATTTGTACATGAGTTATTTTTGTTGTTTAAGGCTTGTTTGTAAACCGTGGCTAATTTTAAAATTTAGAGTACTTGTGAAGGGTCCATCCTAAATGGTTAGTTCCCATCCAAATTTCTTTAGGTTGTACATAGCTTTTTATTGGATAAGAAATACAATTACTTTGCCTTTCAAGAAAACCATAAGGCCTTACAATGTAAATCTCTTATCGCTTCGTAAATCTCTTGATATTAAGAAAAACAAGCTGTATTAATTAACGCACATTATAATATCTCTCACACAACACCCATGATAAGTTCAGCAAAAACATACTGATTACTAGTGCTGCATATTACATATACAACACATATTGTTTTTTTTAACCATACACATTATGACATTAATACTTGCGATAATCATTATTCAATTTGAAAATCATGCAATTCTTACAACATTTTGGGATTCAAACAGATACACGTACAGCTGAAATTATTGACTTAAAATATCATCATTCACTTGGAAGCATATATGTATGCTTACTTCTTTATGCCATGGTGTTGATCATCGATGTCTACAGCAGCAGCAAGCCAGGCATCGAGCAAAGCACCTGGCTCAGGCATATCAGGACTAAAGCTTCTCATACTCTAATGTCCACCTGAATATGCAGCTTTCCTCATCCTTGGGTATCACCTGGCATGTTCCAGTTATGGTCTTATACTCTTCCATCATATTGCCTTCGAGGGCTCGGTATTTGATTGATTCTTCTCCATATCAATTTCTTCAACTACAGTCTTCACTGATAAGAGCACCATTAATGGTGAATGAAAAAAAAGATCATCCCACTCTCTTTCTAACTTTCTCTCTCTAAAAAATTACATCCCACAATCTTTTCCCACTTTCTTCTTAATGGTGAACCAAAAAAAAAATCATCCCAACTACCTTTTCCTCTCTCTCTTACTTTTTGACCCCACCCAACTACTTTTTCTCTCTCATCACCCAACCACCATTACATAATATTTTTATTATTTAATTTTTAATGACATGAAATATTCATTATTAATTGCTATTATATTATTAATTAATGTAATTAATAATTTTAATATTATAATTATCATTTTAATAATTAAGTTATCAACATAATTAGCAATTATTAATACGTAGCATACGCAATTAGCGTTTTTAATATATGCTAAGTAATTAGCGAGCTAATAATTCTATTATGAGACACAATTAAGCATTTTTAATATATTTTTAATTTCGAAACACATAATGAAATACAAGAACGAATTACAAACTTAATTAGGAACGAACTACATAAAATACATAATGAAATGCTCTTAATTAGCGTTACGGCCAAACTTCTGCCATATATTGGCAACCAAATCATGTTTTAAGGATTGATGCACATGTTGATCTTCAATTGCATCTCTATTCGCCATGTAACGGTTGATATCTACGATCCGATCATTATAATATTCAAATTCGTCGCCATCATTATTTGTGTTTGAAGTGAACTCAGTAGTATCTGCGTAGTGTGCATATGTATCCCGTTCATCTTCCACAATCATGTTATGCATGATAATGCAAGACATCATGATATCATTGAGAATTTCCTCATCCCATGCGAGGGATGGTTTACGAACTATAGCAAAGCGAGATTGCAGCACCCCAAATGCTCTCTCAACATCTTTTCGAGCTCCTTCTTGGTGTTGAGCAAATAACTTGTCCTTGCGAGTTTGAGGACATGTAACTGATTGAATGAATGTTGCCCAATTCGGATATATGCCATCAGTGAGATAATAACCCTTATCGTATTGGTTACCATTCACCGTAAACTGCACGGGTGGTGCTCGACCTTCTAAAACATCCCTAAACACAGGAGATCGGTGAAGAACATTCAGGTCATTGCACGAACCTGGTATCCCAAAGAAAGAATGCCATATCCATAAGTCACGATCGGCCACGACTTCAAGAACTAATGTAGCAACACCAGCTCTTCCTTGATATTGTCCTTTCCATGCCGTCGGACAATTTTTCCATTCTCAATGCATACAATCTATGCTGCCGATCATTCCTGGAAATCCACGTTCTTCACCGTACGCAAGTAGTCTACCCAAATCATCTGGAGTTGGCCGTCTCAAGTACTCGGCACCAAATTGGTTGATAACCCCCTTCGTGAATTTCATTAACGCTATTCGAGCTGTGCTTTCACTAAATCGCACATACTCGTCAACATTGTCTGCCGCAAGCCCGTACGCAAGCATTCGTATAGCAGCTGTACACTTTTGAAGGGGAGATAAACCTAACCTTCCTGTACAATCTCTATTTTGAGTGAACCATGTATCACTTGGTACGACACTTTCCATAATCCGAAGAAAGACATGTCGCTGCATTCGAAATCTTCGACGAAATAAACGAGCAGGATAGACTGGTTGATCAGCAAAGTAATCATTATACAATCGTCTATGGCCTTCTTCCCTGCCTCGAATAGGCCGGTGATGATCCTCATTAGGATCAGTCACTTTTGCTCTTCTATTCCTTGGTGCTGGACTAACATTTGATATAATAGTTGGACCATTTGGTTGAACAACATTAATCAAGAAATCATCTATTTCTTGATCAATGTTTGCTCGGGATGATCTTATTTCATCCTCAGAACTAGAAGAACTTGAAGCGGTAAAGTTTAAGTTAAAAGAGTTCATTGTATAAATTTGAGAGGGTTTAGATTTGGTGTGAGCAAATGGTGATCAAACAAGCATGAGTTATATAGCAGAACAATAATGTAAACCAGAACAATAATGTAAAAAGCTGTATTGAAATGTCAATTCAAAACAGAACAATAATGCAAAATAGTACAATAATTCAAAACAGAACAATAATGAAAAAGCTGTATTGAAATGTCAATTCAAAACAGAACAATAATGCAAAATAGTACAATAATTCAAAACAGAACAATAATGAAAAAGCTGTATTGAAATGTCAATTCAAAACAGAACAATAATGCAAAATAGTACAATAATTCAAAACAGAACAATAATGAAAAAGCTGTATTGAAATGTCAATTCAAAACAGAACAATAATGCAAAATAGTACAATAATTCAAAACAGAACACTAATGTAAAAAGTTGTATTGAAATGTCAATTCAAAACAGAACAATAATGCAAAATAGTACAATAATTCATAGAATTTACACAAATACGGTTTTTTACTTTTTTTTATTAATTGAACTTAAACATACACATTACTTAACACATAAACATAAACTAAACTTTAAACTTAAACATAAACTAAACATTCACTAAAATTAAAACTTAAACATAAACTAAACTTGAACGTAAAATTAAACTCAAATTAAACATGAACTAAACTTAAACATAAACTTAAATTAAACATAAACATGACTTAAAAAGGAGAATTATTCGTCAACCATATTGTTAGTTTCTCAATTGTTGCCTCCTCAAATGGTGAACGATTTTCCTTCGCATACAATGATTGCAGCAAATCCCAATTCTTATGATACTCTTGTATGTTCAAGCTCCCCGGTTTGCGGCGCTACAAAATAAAAAAAAAAAAAAAACTAAAATTAACTTTATAATTCCAAATCTTAATTTCTTTCTTGATTCCTAATAGTCAAACATATATCCTCCTCCATAAACCCCCACATCTTTTGGAAAAAGATTGGATGGAGACCATCAGGCCCCGGGGCTTTATTAGGGTGCATCGAGAACAGAGCTTTCCTAACCTCAACGTTAGTCGGAATTCTATGCAAGGGATGAGTAACAGTATAAGGCATGTTACCTAGGTCGTTTGTTTTCTCCGAGGTATACAGATTATTAAAGAAAGCCGTTATATGGTCCCTAAGCACCTGAGGTTCCTCTATAAGATTCCCTACACTATCTTTGAGACTCAAGATTTTATTAGAGTGGCGCGCCATAAGTACACTCCGATGGAAATATCTGGTGTTTCTTTCCCCCTCTCGGACTCTATCTAATCTACTTTTGGCCATCCAGAGGGCTTCCTCTTGATTCAGAATGTTAATGATTTCATTTTGGAGCTCTTCATTAAGATTAAGAAGAAATTGAGAATGAGGGTTTGAGGCAAGGGCCTGTTGGGTCCCCTTAAGTCGAGCTAACGCATGTTTTTTTCGGAAGTACACATTTCCAAAGTTAAATTTATTCCAGTGAACCATAACCTTACCTAATTGCCCCAATCTCCCACTAATGGGCATCTCTTGACCCAACTTAACCCATTCTTGGTGAACAAAGTCCCTAAAGGTACTATCTTGAAGCCACATGGGTTCGAACCTGAATGGTTTGACGCCTAGCATTACAAACGGTCTAGAAAGAGTGAGCAAAATAGGGCTATGATCAGAGGTGATCCTAGGTAAATGGGTTAGACGAGATTCCGGAAACTTAACAAACCACTTTTCATTTACACAAGCTCGGTCAAGTCTTTCCCAAATAGGGTTACGTTTTCTATTATTAGACCACGTGAATCTAGGGCCCTGAAAACCTAAATCCACTAGACCACACTCATCCATAGTAAACGTGTATCTCTCCACTCTTTTCCTCAACACTGGTCGGCCCCCAAATTTCTCATGTTGTGATGCAACTTCATTAAAATCTCCGATAGCAACCCATGGGATGTCAATGGTCGGGGAGATATTAATCAAATCTGCCCATAATAATTCCCTAGTTCTAAATTTAGCATTTGTGTAAATAGAGGAAAGCATAAAAGAGGTGTTAGCATTACATACCTCAACAAGGTTGTGCACTCCTTGGGCGCTTGTTCCTGTGATATGAATCCGAACACGGTCCGGGTTCCACAAGATCAAGATCCCCCCAGCAAACCCAATCGGATCGACGAGATACCACTTTGCGAAAGGAAACTTCTTGACAATCTCCTCGGTGTGTTCACGAGTCACCCATGTTTCGGAGATAACAACAATGTCAGGCCCGTGGGTTGCAAGCAGATGACGGGGGTTAGTTTTAAATGTTGGCCGCCCCATCCCCCTCGCGTTCCAATATAACACATTCATATTACGTGGGATGGGGGGTCGTTTTCTGATGCTCTGGTACAGAGCCCCCTCTTGCTGCCCTAGAGCTTCCACCTCTTGTCCGGTAAAGGGACACATCCAGAACGCCCTTTGCGGCCAAAGAACTAGCTCGCACTCTCGAAGGCCTTTTTTCTCTTTTACCTCGCCCCAGCTCACTGATAGTTGTAGTTGTTTTAAAGGAGTTCTCATTCGGGCTGCCCATATGGCGTTGGTATTGCTCATGAAAGTCACTCTTTGTGCTGTCCCACGTACTATCGTGAGAAGTCGTCGATGCGGGAGGAGTGGAGTGGGATCTAACCATGGTCCGAGATTCATCATCAACTCTCTCTCCTCTAGTTCCACTCCTAACTCTTTCTTGAGGAACCATTCTACAAAGATTGTCATGATTGGTGGCATGTGACTCATAGTTTGGAACTGGGGGAAGTGGGGAGTGATAATCGCCCCCGCATCGTGGTGGTACATCAGAATATTGTTGGCTATCTCCTTGACACTCGAGGGGTCCAAGATTATGGTTTTCACTTGGTGGAGGGGGAGGTCCTCCACTATCTCTCCATTGTTTTCCAGTAGCATGTAATCCACAAACCCCCAATTCTGTTCTGCTTTCAGGGGGCGAACGGGTCGATTGAAGAGGATGGGTCCCTCGTAATCCCTAACCAGGATCCGAGGTGGAGGTCAATGTCATCATGTTAGGAGTTTTTAAAACATAACGAGAATCCATATTGTGGGTTAGTGTAATTCTCCTTGGCTGGAGTATTCTCATTAACTGAATATATATAATACAGTATATAGTGTGCAACAACCCAAGTCTAGTAGGAGTACAACTCTAGAGTATACTTCTAATATTGTAAACCTATAATATATCTTTGCAAAAGATAAAGAGAATATTTACATATTCTTTATCACATACTTCTTCCGTTTGTTTTTACTTGCAATCTTTGACTTGTACACTATTTATAAACTCTAATGTGTATATCTTTGGTGATTTATGGTTAAGGAAAAAATATATTCATGTGGGATCTTATTCATGTGGGATCTTGATGGATTCGTCTCAATGTACTTCCTCCTTCTATTATTATTGCAACATCATCCCTTGACACATTATTTAAGGAAGCCATATGAAGAGAAGAGAGATAGAGATAGATAAAAGGTGGGATCAATGTTATTAGAGAGAGGTAGACAGAATATATTACCAAATAAAGAAACATTGCAATTAATATCGAACTTACAAATAAAGAAAACGTTACAATTAAAAAATAATGGAGGGATATATATTTTTCGAAAATTTTACTTTTTATAATTTTTAATTATCTGTAATTAAAGATGTTAGTGGTTGAAGTTATACATTGACAATTGTAAAAGTCTAACTGTTGCAAGTAAAAAGAAATTGAGGAAGTATATCTTAAAAGAATATATATAGAATATCTATATAGTTTAGTTTATCCATTTTTCTACGTGATTTATACACCCTCTATTCAAAATCTAGGGACTTGTTTGATAAATTATCACTGCCATTTTTTGTGTTTTTAAGAGTTTATAGGAATCCCATAATATAAAGATTGCGATATCTCTACCCCTCTTCTCTCTCTCAAAAAATCTAAAAAAAACCTAATTCCTTTTCCAGCCGCAAGGGGCAACCATCATCATCTCTTTGATGATGGTAAACCCCAAATCCCAATTCCTTCTTTTATTCGTTAGTTTTCAATTATTTAGTTTTAAATAATCCTCCTTCTTCTCTCTTCATGAGAGTACTCTTCCCAAATTTTGGGTTTGTTATCTCCTTTAGTGAGAGTTTGGAGTATGACTTTCTACTCTTTTCTTACGGAAGATTAGAATTTGTTAATTGCAGTTCACTTAGAAGATTAATCTCTTTGATTGTTCGTCTGGCGAGGAATGAAGACATAATTACTGTAAGTTTCTAGAGTACCACATAAGTATTTTCACCCAATTGGCTATACATCAGTGGATCTTAAGTCGAATTAGTGCTAACTCATAGATTGTATTGCTTCAGATGAAGTTTTTTATTAAGGCTATTATTGATCGAATATGCGATGTAATTAGTTCTAAGGTGTTATATATTTGTGTTTGAATTTTAGATTTCTTAGGAAATATATGTAAGTGCCGTATGACTTTCTATTATCAATGAAACTCTATTTCTGTCAAAAGAAAAAAGGTATTCTATAATATAAGTTGTTTAATGAACTTCAAACCAATCATATTCAAAATAATCGTATATTGAAAATGAACAAATAATTGAAAAATACTTAATTATCTATCCTGGTGACTCTATGAAGTATATCACTAAGAAATAAATCCATATAATGAAACAAATCAGACATGATTTATATGATTATATGTTTTCTCTTATATGTATTAATAATGGAGCAAGGTTAAATTTATATCTATTCATATATTAAAAAGCGTTCTTAAGCAAGTCTAGGCACCACGTGGCATTCTCCCTTTAATTGTTTCATTACATGTCATCATTATGCACATTAAAAAAAATTAGAAACATTATCCATATAAGATTCAACCATGTGACCTCAAGTTAATATACTACTCCCTCCGTCCCATAATATAGTGCCTACTTCATTTTTGGTGGGTCAAACTTTAAATCTTTGACCGAATATTCTCATTTGTATATATAAAAAAACATATTCATTGTGGGATCTTGTTAGATTCATCTCAATGTGTAGTTTCATAATATCAACTTTTAATATTTTTTATTAATACGGAATTGAATATATTAAAGGTCAAAGTTACATCTTGGAGACCGTGTAAAAAAGAAACAAGCACTATATTACGAGACGGAGGGAGTACAATTCTAACCAATAAGCTATGCAACATTAGATGATATTTTTTAATATGAAAATGTTAATAAAACGAGGCATCACCGACGCCTAAAAACTAGTTAGTAATTAAATAGCGCTAAAGGTCAATATTGTAAAAGAAAAAGAGAAAGTCTACATATAAATATGTAATTGTATAAGAGAGAGAAATGGAACTTACGTAAAGTGTACTTCCAAACACATGTTGAACCAAGCTTACCATGTTCACCCTCATGCAAGTCAACAGCCTGAATAAAATGGGAGACATGATTGGGAGCATGATGAGGCCTAGTCGTAACTAACTCATGGAGCACATCTGCAGCAGTTGCTCGTAACTCAACCTCACCCTCAAGCTTACGTTTAAGAGTACTACCCATGCTTTCTCACTGCTCAAATATACAACAAACTATGAATATTGCAGCTTTTTTATAGTGGTTGATCAGGAGAGCTCGTGATCGATATTCTCCCCTCTCATTTCCTTTCTTTAATAATTGTATACAACCATTATGTAAGGGGTGGTACTAGAGTAGTCAGAAAGGTTGTACCTTCAAAAGAAAAGAATAGGAAAGGATAACATTATACTCCCTCTGTCCCTAAATATAGTGTCTATTTTTCTTATGTTTGTCTTAAATAGATTTTTCATTTCCTTATTTGATATGGGTCCACCAATTGAAATAATACTCCATTTTACTTTCAATTTTTATAATATCACCCACTTTTCCATATGACTCACATTCTCTCTCCTTAATAAACAACTCATAAAAAGTGTACCAACTTCTATACTTCCTCCGTTATGTTTTAAATGAAACGTAGGGTTTTAGCACGGAGATTTATGAGAGGAGAGAGATAGAGAGAAAGAAAAAGAGGGACTCATGTGATGAGGAGAGACTTGGAGAGAAGTGAATACCAAATAAAGTAATGTTTCATTTATTTTGAAACGGTCTAAAATGATAAGTGTTTAATTAATTTTAGAACGGATGAAGTATTTAATTATGATTTAAAATAACTAAGGTCCTACACATTCTTTCTTCTTAATACTTGTGCCCAAAAGAAATGGGCGCTCTATTTAGGGACGGAGAGAGTATTATAATTTGTGCTCTCTAATCACATCCAGTGTTTATTTTTCTCATAGGAACTAGATTAGAACCAAACAATACAAGAATAAGCATCAAGCTAATTTGATGTATGTACTTACCAAGTTAGGCTTGACCTACTGGTAACAGTTTGACCTTATAACATTATTTTTATGAGATCAAACTTCTCGTACTAAGGATTCTTTGAATAGGAGGTTCCCCTTATCATTCTCCGCCCCCTCACTTCCAAAGAGTCTCACCTGCAAAGCTATATATACTTACCGTTGGCAAGACTATTACTTTATCTCCTATAGGCCGTCCTAGGAATGCCAATTCATACTCCATTTTCTATGTAATAATTCAAAATCTTATCAATTTATAATCTGAAAAATTCTATCCCATGTGATTCATTTTCTATTTATCGGCACGTATTATATATTTTCTTATGGTTTAAATTTAATTATTAATAAAATATTAAATCTTCATAATGGATTCATCATCTTAACTATTTTTGTTTATAAAATATATTTTCAAAATATTTCTTCTTATAATAAGAAGATATTGCTTCTTTTTAATGGAATATCATTTTTTTCCATAAATACTCACAAAAGATTTCGCAGGTGAAAAATTACTCCACTAACTTTTTAGTATTTGGACCCATATAATAATGCAGGTTTTACAAACATGACATTGACTTGATGTGACCTAGTGTTATAATTGCTATATATGATATGTGGTGGGAGAAAAAAAAGTTCGGATATTTTAAAAAAATTAATATGAACCCGGTGCACACTAATTTAGTGTGCAACTTATCCATCTCACGTGAGTTTTTAATGATTACAACTTTCCGTTTTTGTCGCGTTTAGTTTTCCGCTCTTTTCTCTCTCCTGATAACTTCTCTCTCCTCTGATAACTTCACTCTCCTGATAGTGTATTTTTGAAATAATATAGTGTATTTTGAAATAATATAGTGTATTTTAAAATGATAGTGTTTTGCTGAGTTTTTTGGTATGATAGTGTTGCATGTTATAGTGTATATTGACATGATAAAGTGTATTTTGAAATGATATAGTGTATTTGGACATGATAGTGTTTTGCTGTGTTTTTTGACATGATAGAGTTGTATGATATAGTGTGTTTTGACATGATACAGTGTATTTTGAAATGTTATAGTGTAGTTTATTTGTATATTACACAAAATTATCATAATCGATCGTTATAGTGTTTGACATGATAGTGTATTTTGACATGATATAGTGTATTTTAAAATGATATAGTGTATGTTTGTTCTGAACAACTGTTTTTGCTAATATTTTAGGACGAGAGAATCTTATTGAAGAGATAGAAAATCGCGCGGATTTTGGAAAGCGGGAGTGACTAGTTTGTAGTGGGGCACGTGTCTAGGCTTGGTCCACACTATTTTTAATGTGAACCGGGTCCACGCAAGACGGATTGCGGATATTTAAAGACTCGAGACAGGGTATTCCCCGGTTTAGAAAGATTTTTTTTTTAGTGTAAAAAGTAAAAACACATCCAATTTCAAAGAAGTTATCATTTATAAGATATATATTGTTCTTAGATTTTTTCATATGGGATTAGAGTTAATAATTATCTATGAGTGAGTGAATTATCCACCCATGCACCCCAAATAAATGGGTGAAAACCCGCAATGAGGCGGGTGACGGACGGGTGGCGGGTGGAGTGGGTGGTGGAGGGGGTCGAAGATGGGTGACATTTTTTTTATCCATCACCCGCTCCATCCATCCACCCATGTCATATTTATAAATACTAATATATATAAATAAATAAAATAATATATAAATTATGATTAGTATTTAATTTTGCCATGTATTAAGAATACACAATTTATATTTAGTCGCTTTGCTGTTGTTAATCGATGGCTAAATTCTCATTTATTTATTTTTAAAAGTTGTGAAGTATACAAATAACTTTTTCTAGTATTATCCATTTCTCACTCGCCCCACCTGCGGTTGATGGATGAGGCGATGGTATGGATGGGGATTTGGTTCTCGGGTGATGGAGCGGGTTGAGGTCCATCTGATCTATGTCCGACCCATTGCCATCCCTATATGGGATTTGTTGTTGCTTAGAGTGACAACTCATTATTCACTTTTCGCCAGGGTCACAATATGACCTATCTTCTTCTATATGTTGATGATATTATTTTGTGCACATATACTAATGCTTTGCAGGACCATATCATTGCTCATTTGAAATCTGAATTTTTTTATGTCTGATTTGGGGCCACTCAGTTATTTTTTAGGCATTTCAGTTACTCAAACACCTTCCTACATGCTTCTGTCACAAAAGAAGTATGCTTAGGAAATTTTGGAGAGTGCAGGTATAGGGACATGTAAGCCTGCAGTGCCTCCCGTTGAAACTAACTCTAAGCTTAGCTTAGTGCGGATTCGAGTCCCCCAGTGGCTGATCCGACTCATTATCGCAGTCTGGTTGGTTCTCTATAGTACCTTAGTTTTACTCGTCCAGACATTGCTTATGCTGTACAGCAAATATGTCTTTTTATGCATATCCCTGAGAGACTCATTATAAAAATCCAGGGAACCATTGATCATGGGTTACACTATTATCCTACTACTCAATTGCGCTTGATCACTTATACTGATGCTGATTGGGGTGGGTGTTCAGACACTCGCCGTTCTTTCCGAATATTGTTGTTTTCTGGGAGATAACTTAATTTCCTGGCAGTCTTAGCGTCAGCCCACCCTATCTAGATCAAGTGCCGAGGCAGAATATCATGGCGTCGCGAATGTTGTATTGTTGTACCAGAAGCTTGTGGGTTACATAATATTCTTTTGGAGTTACATTGTCCTCTTCGACGGACTACTATTGTTTATTATGATAATGTCAGTGCTATTTATTTATCTCGCAACCCAGTTCAACACTAACGCATCAAACATGTTGAGATATATATTCTTTTTGTACGAGAAAAGGTTGCATTATTGGGTCAGGTACGGGTTTTGCATGTTCCTACCAGGTATCAGTTTGCTGACATGTTCAGTAAAGGTCTTCTGCGACAGTTATTTTTAGAGTTCAAGTTCAGTCTCAACGTTCGCCCTCCTCTCGCTCCGACTGTGGGGTGTGATAGAATACAATATTATGTAGGATATATTTTGTTTTTAGATTTATAATCTGGATAAGTTTCCTAATATGTATAGGACTATCCTTAGGTTGTATAATATAAATATTGATCAATGGTAATTACTCTAATTGAGGAGTTTCTTCAAATCTAGCAAGGGGTACATGAACAATATCAATACAACTCAAACAATAATACAACCTATTCTAGGTACAAATAATATCCCATAATAGGCCATAGTGGCTGTGTGAGTCAAGGGAGGGATTAGGTTTTTTTATAAATGTAATCCTAACCTAATTTGACATATATTAAGAGGTACTAAAGCTTGGTAGCCTTCATGCATACATTTTTAGAGCTTGATTATCAATAATAAAAAAAAAACTCACCCTAATACACAGGTCCGACCCTGAGCAAGTCCAAAGTGGGACTCAGCACAGGGCCTCACAATTAGAGGGGCCCCAAATTTTAAAAAATATATTTAATTGGTGAACCCAAATACTATAAATCAGCACTCCTTACTCTCTCTGTCCTTACTTTTCTACCGACACACACAAGCGTTGGCCCAAATAAAGTACAAAGCTAATACAAGGCCAACAATTAGAGGGCCCCATATTTCTCTCTCCTTACTCTCTCTCTCTCCTTACTTTCTCTCTCTCCTTACTTTTCTACTGACAATTAGGACTTTCTCCTAATTCTATGTTCATGGAATCATGCTCAATGGCTCAAGTAGTATGCTTTTAAAATTTTGAAGGTTTTTTTTATTTTTTAATTTACCTAACTCTAGGTTCTAGTATGAAGCAACAAAATTCACATCAGTGAAATCTTTTCCAATGAGAAAAAATCAATTCCTATAATGGCTGTAAATTTACAAGTTTGATCCTCTCTAAATTCACATCTAAAAATTCAGAAATTCAGGTAATTATATTTTGCTTAGTTTAATTTTTATTTTACCCGTGTGGGATTCTGACTTTTGCTTGTTGATGTTGGTGTATGTTAATTTCTGATTTATCAGTATCACTTTATTTTTGTATTATTTTAGGGAAAAAATATTGGTTACTGATTTGAACTTTTGTATTTGAAAAGAAAAGTAGCAAAACTAGCAATATAAAGTGAGAGAAGTTAATTGAGTCCAGATTCGAGAAAAGGGAGTCGAAGGATTGTTTAGTTATTTTAATTATGCCTTCTCGATTTAGAAAATATAGTTCCGGGCATGAAAAACGTAAAAAGAAAATGAGAGTTGAAAAACAATTTACTTTTAAATTTGTATATTTGGGGGCCTATTATTCAATATCAGCACAGGGCCTCCATATATTTCGGGCCGGGGTTGCTAATACAGCCATGGCTAATACTACAAGCCTAAAAGGAGACAAAGAGAAAAATGAGTTTTCTCCTTGTCCTAGCAAACACTTTTATCAAATCTGTGTTTGGATACCTTTGTGAATTCGAACTTGGGGATTAAGGAGATAATATGCAATTCTCGCTTAAAGGTTCTAACTTAAAATTATTTTTTATCTGCTTTATGCATATGTATACTAATATATTAAAAGGTGCTCCTAAAAAAGTTTGTGTGCCACATGGCACTCTCTTCTAAATCTCAAATGCAATTGCTTTATTTCCAAGTCAAACCCTCAATTAAAAAAAATAATGTTGTGTAGTTACAATATATCGAACACGTGACATTTGAAATGAAAAATAAAAGCTAAACCATGAATCCAACGTATATAACACCACTGTTTAGCATTTCAAAATTAAATATCATAAGGTCTTATAATTATATCTCATTAAAAGATTTACACAAGTAGTTAGATAACAAACCTTTTTATGATAATAACAAGAGACTATTGTAGGCATAAACTCTTACTCCAATTCCTTGTAGAAAGTTAAGCTATTGCTTTTATCCCTAAACTTTTAAGGGTTCATTTTTCAAAATATCATGCATGTGAGCATGTCATAACGTCAATTTTTTCTCCTAGCCAATAAAATATGAAAAGCAACAACCCGGGGTATCGCCCGGGATACTCACTAGTTAATACATTAGATCCTGGTATGATCATTAATGTTATTTAAATGTTTATTTGCGATTTTAATCATGGAACCCACCTTGGCAATGGCACATTAATATTGTTGATAAGACATGACACTCACAATCTCACATCATGACATCATGTATTTATGACAATACAACTAGTTTGTAGGCCCGGGCTATGCGCGAGTACTTATAATTTTCATTATTAAAAATTTACTTTAAAATGATAGCACCAAATATCATTTTGTTTAGTGGTTAAGTCTTTAGTATATAAACTTGAAGGTCATGGGATTAAATCCTATATAATGCATTTACTATATTTTTTTGTTGTATATAAATCATGCGTAGTAAAACAATCTAAAGAATAGCGCCACGTGGCGCCGTTCCTTGGTTAAGAACACCTATTAATATATTAGTATAGATATTATTTGACATGTTTATACTCTCTTAGCCTCTTTCTATGTATTATGGAGTATTTAAACTTAGAACATCACACCTCTAAATTCTTATAGTGTTAAAATTGGCAAAATGACACCATTTATACAAATCAGGAGTATATATCGGTGACAACATTTTATAAACTACAAAAGTAACAAAAAGAAGATTATATAAATTAACATCTTCACGTTATTGTCCCATCCTGTAACTAACCCGTCACATATATCTATTTGACCTATGCCATGACGGCGATCATATAGGGCCCCCAAAAAACAGGGACCTCATATCTAAATTTCGTCCCTTAACATTAGAGAGGTTTCATGTGGAGTAATGGCAAAGCTGGTCGCGCTAAAGTTTTGTTGGAAAGCATTCCACGGTTCGAATCTCGCTAAAATCCAAAATCCAACTTACATTTACTATACTCTGAGTTCTGACTATTTGACTGCCATTAATCCACTCTACCTCTATCCTTCTTTTGTTTTCTATTTCTTTTAATGGGCAACGTATTGACTATTGCAGTTACATTTTCCCTTATTTCACTTTATTGCTAGGCATCAATCCTTCATCCTCATTTTCCCTAATTCTACATACCAATTAAAATATTCATTATCCTAATTCCAACACATTTCAATCAACGTGATGTATTTAATAAGTCCCATTAATTTCTAGTTTGGTGCAATTTTCAAAATATATATAGCAAGTCATGAAACATTTTCTCAGATGTCTTCCTCTATTCTTTTATAATTACAACACTTAATTTCTAGAGTTTTCAAGTAAATTAGTAAAGTAAACTTTTGAACTATTTATTAAGGCCAATAAACCTAAAAAAAATAAAGGCCCCACGTTTAATATATCGCATAAGGCCCCTATTATCTTTGCCCCGTCCTTGGTCATACATGCTTCCAATATTTATCATCTTTATACTTCTTGTGTTCAAACATTTACTATACAATTCAAAATATCGCAATTCATTTATGCAATCAAAGCCTTTTTTCACTTTAATTATTCCATTTTTTTTTACTTCTTGATACGTTTAACTTTTCTTGTATTGAACGAGATCAGAAACTAATTATAATGGAAGCGGAGAGCTTTAGAAATTAAAGAGCTTGACGAGCCAAATAGTTATACATGCAATACTATCCATAAACTTACTTTATATGCTCTTTTTTGTGTGTAATTAAGATTGCTTATGGAGTACAGTGAATCCCATCACTTTAAAAATTGGATCCCCGCAACAGCCACGCAGCCCCCTCCCTCACTCTCACCGGCGCAGCTCATGTCTCTCTTAATAAAACCGTCAGGCTTGGAATTCGCAATTTTGCCGGGCCGTACTGAGTTCGAAGGGCTGGGAGGGCTTGCGATTTTGCGGCGGGAGAGGGGAGTTCGAAGGGGTGGCGGAGAGAGAGAGAGAGTTAGGGCTGCGGGGGTGGTGAGGAGGGGGAGAGGGTTGCGTGGGAGTGGGAAGGGGGTGCTGGTGGGGCTGGGGGGTGGGCGGTGCTGGTGGGCCTGGGGTTGGGTGGGCTGGGGTGCGTTAGGGAAAGAGAGGGGGTTAGGGTTACTTAGAGTTTTAGGGTTAACTAGGGTTTTAGAGTTAATTACAATTAATTACTAGCGGAGTTAACCGCCGTTAGTCATTAAGGACATTATGATGCATTTTTTAGATAGTCAGGGGTATATGGTGAATTCGAAAAAAAGTTAGGGTATCTTGTGAATACAAAAATTTGTCAGGGGTATTTGATGAAAAATCCGTTTTTTTATTCACCATTTTTCCACTGGTTCATGATGGAGGTGAATTTTTTTTTTATCCCATAAATTATTTTTTGTTTTTTATCCCATAAACTATTTTTTGTTTTTTATCCCATAAACTATTTTTTTGTTTATAGTAGTGGATGCACAAACAAACACTTCCACAATGTAAAAATAACAATTGCTCTCTCGCATAAAGCCGGAGCTCCAAAGTGCAACAAAGGCGGATTTCTCACACCTCACACTCCCAATCTCACATTTTTGCCACAGAGGGATCGACAACTTGACAGTTTTAAGTTTTAACAGAGTTATAGGCTTATAGCCTACTGTAGTCTGTACACGTTTAAAATCTTTAATTCCTTGTTGTGTTGGTTGGATTAAGGACAGGCATACATTTCGTGGAGATGCATGCCCCATTGGCGCTTGCTGGATTACACGTTTAAAATAATTGTTTCCTTATTGTGTCGGTTGTGAATATAATGATACGGCTTACTCTGATGTGGGTGTCTGAAACCCATATACTTCTTTTGTTATATTTTAAATGAACGTAGGGCCTTGGTAAGAAGATTTAAGACATGAGACAGATAGAGTGAAAAAAAAAAAGAGGGTTGCATGTAATGAGGAGAGAGGTAGAGAAAAGTGAATATCAAATAAAGTAATGTTTCATTTATTTCGAAACGGCCTAAATAGTAAGTATTTATTTTATTTTAGAGTAGAGGAAATATATGATATAATGTACAAATTACAATAGTACAATTACAAGTATACCCTTAGTATCCTATATTATTTTTTAAAAATTTGTAACTAGTTTTTAGGCCCGAGTTATGCCCCGAGTACTTATAGTTTTCATTATTAATAATTTACTTTAAAATGATATCACCAAATATCATTTGGTTTAGTGGTTAAGTCTCTAGTATATAAACTTGAAGGTCAATGGGATCAAATCCTATATAATGCATTTACTATATTTTTTTGTTGTATATAAATCATGTGTACTAAAACAACCTAAAGAAGAGCGCCACGTGGTGCTGTTCCTTGGTTAAGAACACCTTTTAATATATTAGTATAGATATTATTTGACATGTTTATACTCTCTTAGTCTTTTTCTATGTATTATGGAGTATTCAAACTTAGAACCTCACAGCTCTAAATTCTTATAGTGTTAAAATTGGCAAAATGACACCATTTATACAAATCAGGAGTATATATCGGTGACAACATTTTATAAACTACTCAAAGTAACAAAAAGAAGATTATATAAATTAACATCTTCACATTATTGTTCCATCCTGTAACTAACCCGTCACATATATCTAAACCTCATACTGTCTTACATGTTTCCAATATTTATCATCTTTATACTTCTTGTGTTCAAACATTTACTATACTATTTCATAATATCGCAATTCATTTATGCAATCAAAGCCTTTTTTCACTTTAATGATTCCATTTCTTTTTCACTTCTTGATACATTTAACTTTTCATGTATTGAACGAGATCAGAAACTAATTACAAATTTACAATGGAAGTGGAGAGCTTTACAAAGAGCTTGACGAGCCAAATAGTTATACATGCAATACTATTAATATCTTTACTTTACATGCTCTTTTTCTTTGTGTAATCAAGATTGCTTATGGATATATATTTACAGTGAAGCCCATCACTTTAAAAATTGGATTAACTGTTAAATACTGTACATGAAAGGCTGAAAGCTAAGGTCTGTTGGATTTGAAAACAAATGATACAGTAAATAAGATAATTAAACAACATCCACAACAATATGAGATGCATGTTCTATATAATATTCTGGTACAATTAACTTTTTCATATAATACTATCTAAAACTCTTGAATTTCACGTGGTAATAACCATCATTTATTAGTAATTTTATGTGATTTTTTGTGATGGAACATTTCTATATATGTGGCTACCAGTATAACAGGAGTCTATCAAAATACATGAATTTATCTATGTTTTTTGTGTCACTTTCTTAACAGACGGAATATATCGACAAGAATTACAAACTCTTCTTTCATCTTCCATCAGCCATAATTATATTGAACAACCTAGCGAAGAAAAAATCCTAGTCGAAAAGGATATATGCCAATAATAATAGTGTTATTATCGCTTACAATTTTAAGATATTTTAGAACTTTCTTAACATCCACAAACTATTCTTTCATCAGGATTACCCTCTGTCGGTCTTTAGCATTCTTAAAAAGTGACTTGATATGGGAGATAGGTCAAGATGTTTCAATTTGTTTTTTTGTAAGTTTTGGATATTTTTTTTTTTTTTTACCAACAAGAACAAACATAATTACATATATTATAGAAGTTTACCATTCCTAGCTGCAACTGCTAAATCATGACTAGCTTGTAACTTATTAATTATTAATATAAGTAATACTGCTACCAATTACTAGTACATTTGTTCAAAAGGATTATTATTATTGTCGTTATACTTATTAATTATTAATATTGGTAATTATTATTAATGACGTTACTATTATTATAAATGTCATTGATATCACTATTTCAAACTATTTGTGTTCAAGAAAAAGAATGTTACTTTGGCATTTGTGCGTGTTTTTTTTTTCATATTTGTACGTTCTAGTTAACAATTTTGATATGCGATGTTCTTTTTGATGTTGTACATGTAAATAACATGATAATAGTATACGATGTTTAATTTTTTTTAATAATTTTGGCAGAATAATATAAAGTATATGTTACTAGTTTATATAAAACATGAGTAACAAGGGATAACCTAATGGTGTTGACATCACCTTCAAATTTCCCCTATATGGAATTTCAACTTATCTTTAGAAACAAAATTTATATAGAACAGGTTAACAATATAAGAAGAATATTTAACAATTTTGTTCAATATCATATGATTATATATATTTATAGGTTTATTTATAATGAAAAAAGAACAATTGATTGATATAACAAAAAACATCTTGTTAGTTAAATCCAAATATGTCATCAATATAAAAATAACATCTATCTTTTAATTTCTTTTTTGAGGAGGCATCTATCTTTTATTTTTAGAATGTGTTCTTTAAATAGATTTTGTATAGTCTTTCAATCTATAATCTTTTTTTTTACTATCATTATGTTTTCTTTCATTACTACCTAAATTCTTATTATAAACAGACTTTAGGCATGAACAATATATTCTTTTTACCATAAACAATATGTTTTTAAACCTAAAATATGCGTTCTTTTATTTTTAATTATATGTTCATATACTATGTGTTCTTTTAAAAAAAACTAATTATGCTATTATTATTATTGTTATTATTATTATTATTATTATTATTATTATTATTATTATTA
This sequence comes from Beta lomatogona, assembly GCA_947646795.1. NCBI lineage: Eukaryota > Viridiplantae > Streptophyta > Magnoliopsida > Caryophyllales > Amaranthaceae > Beta > Beta lomatogona. The sequence goes on along the minus strand of CANSNZ010001032.1, from coordinate 199,911 downwards.
TTATTATTATTATTATTATTGTTGTTGTTATTATTATTATTATTAAAAGTTGTGTATAGTAATAAAATGATAGTAATAGTAATACTAGTAATGAAATACAAAGTAATAATAATATTATTAATAATTTGTTTTATAAAAGATAAGTTCAGATCAGATCAGATCAGATAAGATAAGCTCAGATCAGAAAAAAGAAGTTCAGATCATATAAGATAAGTTCAGATCAGTAAAAATAAGGTGAACTAAACATAGCCTAAATCGGCAAGAGCAATGCCCAATTGTTCTCTAGATTCCTCGAGCTTAGAAGGTCCAATATTTGTGAGCCAAAATTTCCCTTGTTGCATCATCCATTGATTATTTGAGTGCCCATTTGTATGCCGGCATCATCTCATATTGTTTGTAGAATATTCATGAACTTATCTAGTTCTCCAAGCCAGACACATAATTGATGAGATATCAATGTGGCAAACTACTAATTGGGTCATAGAAAAATTCGAGCCACGAAACCCAACAGTTACGAAAACAAAGTGTCAACCATATTCAAATGAATGGTGTAGGAATTTTTTTCTTTAGTATAGCGTTCTTTGACGATAAGTTCAGTTCGGTAGAAAGAATGTATGATATTTTCACAAAATAAGGTTTATAAGGTTTAATAAAAACTAATAAGATCATAAAATTTGAGCCATCAAACTTTATCTAATATACTACTTTCATCCGTCCCATAATATAGTTCCCATTTCCATTTTGGGAGTCAAACTTTAAAATCTTTGACCAAATATTCTCATTAATGTATACAAAAAAACATACTCATGTGGGTTCTTGTTAGATTCGTCTCGATGTCTACATTTATATTATCAACTTTTTATATTTTTTACTAATACAAAATAGAAGATATTATAGGTCAAAGGTACGTCTTGGAGACTGTGCAAAAAGAAATGTGAACTATATTATGGGACGGAGGGAGTATAATTAATTAGTAAAAATAAGTTTAATTAAGTTCAGATTAGTAAACTTAAGTTGAATAGGATAGACCCTAAAAGTGTTATTGGTTACAATGTTATGCCACAAAACTTTGTTAACATCCACAAACGACCAATCAATTTCATCAGGATAAAATTCTGTCGGTCTTTGTATAGAGCAATGTTGAAAATTGGAAATTTGCTTACAAAAATTGGAATAAAGAAAAAACATTAAAGGACAAAGACATTAATTAGTGTATTACAGTAATTTCTCTTTGTAATTTCAAAAAAATAAAAAGATAAAGTACATCAACTCTTTCTCCTATAAAAGGCTATAATATGCACCTCTATTATGAGAGTGAGGGATAGCCTAGTGGTTAGAGCTTCCCTCCCGGTTCTAGGAGGTCCTGAGATTGATTCTCACCCTTGGCAAGTTGGGATCTCCTTTGTTCCCCCAACTTGTCAAGGTTTCTCCTTACCTTATTAAAAAAAATGCACCTCTATTTTGTATACGTGAGATAATACATCAGATATACTGTAATTGATTAGATATCTATGTGGCAAACTACTAATTGGGCCATAAAAGAATTTGAGCTACCAAACCCAAGAGTTACGGAAACAAAGTGTCAACCATATTCAAGTGAATGGTGTAGGAATTTTTTCTTTAGTATAATGTTCTTTGAATATAATTTCACTTCAGTGAAAATAAGGTATGATATTTTCACAAAATAAAGTCTAATAAGTTCTAATAAGGACTAATAAAATTTAATAAATTCTGATAAATTCAGTTGAGTTCATATAAGCAAAAATAAGTTGAATGTAACATGCCCTAAAAGTGTTATCGCTTACAATGTTATGCCACAATAATAACTTTCTTAACATCCACTAACAATATTTTCATCAGGATTAATTTATGTCGGTCTGTATTTAATAATGTTGAAAATGGGAAATTTGTTTTTACAAAAATGGAAAAAAGAAAAAATATCAAGGGACAAAGACATTAATCAGTACATCACCTCTCTCTCCTATAAAAGACTATCATATGCACGGTGCACCTCTATTTTGTGTACGTGAGATAACATATCAGATAGTTGTATAACAGTGAGAAATTAAGTATGAGCAGTCTTAAACGTAAGCTTGAGGCTAAGGTTGAGATCAGAGAAAGTGCTGCAGATGTCCTCCATGACATACTTTCGAGTAAACCTCATCATGTTTCCCATGCCGCCTCTCATTTTGTTCAGGCTGTTGACTTACATGAGGGCGACCACGGTAAACTTGGCTGTACAAATGTTTGGAAGTACACTTTCGGCCCGTTTGGTAATCGTTAATAAATTGCGGTAATGAGAATTAATTTTAAGTGTAGGTTACAAGGGAAGCATCCTTAAAATCTCCATGGGGAGGCAATTTCAACCCCCAAGTTTGTGTTTTTTCTCCATGGGGAAGCAATCTCACCCCTAATTCTCATTACCACTCATTACCACCTAACAAGGTGGTATTGGATGGGAATGAAAATTCAAGAAGAAAAATAGACACTTTAGGATAAATTAGCATTACCATGGGAATGAACAATGACTTTCTTCACAAATTTACATACTAATCCATTCCCATTACCACCATTTATAACTAACTACCAAACGGGCCGTTTAGGTAATTAATTCCAACTAGGTCTCTTTATTGAAATATTCATCTACTCTGGTGCTATTATAATCGTTAACTCCACTATTAGTTTAGATCAAAACTAGTTATTAGGCCCGGGTGATGCCCCGAGCTATTAATATTTTCATGTTAAAAGAGTAGCATCTAATGTTGCATAGTTCATTGGTTAGAACTTTATTTTAATAACTTGAAGTCATGTGGTCGAATCTTGTAGGGAGCATGTTTTTAATTTTTTTAATGTAGGTAGATGATATGGAACGAAACAACTAAAAGGATAGTGCCATGTGGCGTATAAACTTGCTTAAGAACGCTTTTTAATATATTTGTATAGATTCTTGATTGACTTTTATCGCGTGGGGTGCGGTCTAAGCCCATTTGTTGGTTGATGAACTTAACTTAGAGTCAGAGTTGAAGTTGAACCTTAAAATAGTCAATGTTATGGGAAACTCAAAGAGGTGAGAGGGGCTAGGATCTTAGTTGAGGCTGGCAGGGGCTTGGCTCCCAATACTTTTTTTTTTTTTGTATATGGGATCAAATTAGTATTTTGAATTATGTATATATATTTGTATGTAATATAGTTGTTAAGGTTCAACTTTCATCTAGAGGTTGCGGATTCCAAACTTGGCCCTATTAAGTTTTTTGTCCAAAATCCGCCAATGGAGGGAATCTTGAGATCCCATTAAGAACTCATGTGCAGTAAGTTGTCGTACATTGGACTAGATGAGAATAATGCTTGGAACCACATTAAGAAGCTACACATAATTAGTTTTGTGACGACGAAACTTCTTTTGGTCTTGTAAGTAATGAATTGAAGACGTTTATTCGTTGATGGTTCCTTGACTATTTATTTATATCAGTGCCATTTGACAATTGACCAACTTAACTCTGTAATTGCTAAGCAAACACATGGTTACTACTTACTACTCCCTTGGGATTTTATTAGTTTACCCAATTTTGTTGGATTGTCACTCATTACTTTTCCCAATTTTTTTTTTGAAAGGCGGCATTTCTTTTTTTTTTTTTTTTTTTTTGCTTTTGGAATGAACCTACCAATTTTATATTTAGTCTTTACAATAAAGTTTTGCTCACTTTACTCTCTTGGCCCTCAACATTAACTTCAATAGAATATGCAATGGATTAATACTTTTCTTCCCTTATATGACGACTGACATACCTATTTCTCCTAAAACTCTATGCTCAAAGAACGGAAGGCATATATATATATATATATATATATATATATATATATATATATATATATATATATATATATATATATATATATATATATATATGAAGTATGCATGTATGTTAACCTTGTGGTTTAATTAATTAGGTGGGAAGTCCTTCGTAGCAAAGTCGATACTGGAAGAGATTGATGAAGAGAAGAAGTATGTGAGAAACCGAGTCATTGAAGGCGATCTATTGGATGAGTATAAGACTATGACAGGGAAATTCCACGTGATACCTAAGGATGAGAAAACCAGCATAGCGAAGTGGACATTAGAATATGAGAAGCAGCATCCTGGTATCCCTGAACCAACTGAATTGCTCGATTCCTGGCTTGCTGCTATCAAAGACTTGGATGATCATCACCATGGAATTAATAAAGAAGTAAACAATCATATATAATAAAGTGAACGATGTTTTAAGCCAATAATTTCAGCAGTTTATCAGTTTATTGGATCCAAAATGTTGTATGAAGTTGGATATCTTTTAGTTTGGTTGTTTGCATATAAAGTACTTCAAACTAAATAAGGGATGTATTCAATTAATTATTTTACTACTCTGTGGGTGATTATGAGTGTACCAGTGTGTATGGTCAATGGAAAGATAATGTTTGTATTTGTAATATACATTAGAATTTGTGTGGCAGCAAATTTAGGGGTGTTCATTTCGGATATCCGATCCGATCCAATCCGAAAATTTCGGATCGGGAAAAATGCGATCCGAACCCGATCCGGAAAATTTCAGATCGGATCGGATCGGATATCCGAAATTTCGGATCGGATCATCGGATATCCGAAAACTAAAAAATCATGTATAGTGTTGATTATTATTGTATAATCATGTATTATTGTAATATGCATTAGAAATAATAATAAACCAATAATGTGTTAGAACTTAAATATGCTAAAATAACGTGTTGAACTTAAATATGTTGTTATTAATTTTATTGAACCGAACAATCTAAACTGAACTAAAATTAATTTTGCAAAATATTTAGGTGTAGACATACTAAGGTGCATAATGTACACCATTGTATATATATATTCTCTACTTCTAAGTGTGCTTCATTTACTTTTCATGGAATGTACTCCATCCGTTCTTTTATAAGTGCAACATTTTGACTTTGACACTATTCATATAAAAACTTTGACTATGTTTTTTGCTAAAATAAAGTAAATTAAAGGCTATCATGTAATATGTTGTTTTGATTAATGTCAAGTGTATATATTTAAATTATCAACTTTTTATAATTTTACCTAATTAAAGATAAAAAAATATTAATAGTCAAAGTTATGTATCGGCTAGCACGAAGGTCAAACATTGCAATCATGAAGGAATTATAAAAGATTAATATTTTAGAAATATACGTTATAAAGAAATTAACAAAATCATGCATTGATGACGTTTTTTTTTCTATGTATCAATGGGAATTTATAGTCAAAATTTATGAACTTTGTGTTTCCTAAAAAGAAAACGGTCCATACATATATAGACAGGAGGATTATACAATAGTACAAATAGTGACTAATCCAATAAGAAAACATTAAGATTTGGTGAATCATATTGAAAAATATTGCTGCCAAAAAACACATTGCAAAAGATAATGGCTCTGTTTGGCAATATTAGCTGAAAATAAATTGAAACTGATAAGATAAAGCTGTAATTGATAAGGTGTTGGAGCTGATCATAAGGTAACTGACTAACTGATTAGTTTAACTGTTTGGCAAAATTAGTTGATTAATTTGATAAATTATTTTGGCAAAATTAATTGTTGTCAAAATTTTGGAAAGATTTTCCAAAATTTCAGTCACCTGATTTTGAAAAGGTAAAAATTTTAACTTATCATTTAAGTCATTTTAACCGCCTGAAATTTTATTTTAGGTGCTCCCCAAACACTACTAATCATTTTAGCACCTAAAATATGTTAGCACCTTATCATTTAAGATAGCTAAAATGCTTCCCCAAAAAGAGCCAATACTTAAAAGTGTGTGATCATTACGATAAGGCTAAAATGTATGAGCTAGTAGTCCGACAAAGATAAAAATTCATGCAGGGACTAGATGGATGTCGTTAACAGTAACACGAACGTTCATTAATTTCTATCATTTTTGTGTCCCTTCAGCTCAGTTTGCTTAAAAGAATGATGAAAATCTAACAGTTCGATGCTAGAATTATTTCCAATATAAAATATACTTCTTTTTCCAATATAAGACATATAAACCACTTTTATACATATTGATAATTTAGTTCACATTTGTTATATTTACATTGATTTCAGATCACTTAAATTCACCTGAAAATTAAAAAAAAAAACAATTTTTTTACATATACCTATTGCGGCGGTTTTGGCCCAAAACCGCAGCAATAGGTTGATTATTTAAACTTTCAATATGCGATCTATTGCTGCGGTTTTTTGTAGAAATCGTAACAATAGATTAACCTATTGTTGCGCCTTGATATGCGGCGGTGCGAAAACCGTAGCAATAGGCCATTAAAACACCGCAACAATATAGGGATATTCTACTAGTGGTGCTTTCCGATCCAACGTTGCCCAATCTTCATCTTTCATTGCAGCAAGCTTCATTTCTGACAGAGGTTGGTACGAAACTTTCTTGTAATGATAATCCTCAATCTACATCTTCCAGATACCGAAATCCTTACCATCGAATTTATCAAACCTCACCTTCCCATCATCCATTATACCTATTCAACACGATCTAGCTGCATAACGATTCAACCTAGCTCTGATACCACTTGTTAGGAATACATATCGAATGCGCTAACAAATCAAGCAATTGAAGTATAATATACGGAGGAATTAAGAAGTAAAGCAATAAAGAACACAAGAAGACTTAACGTGGAAACCCTTGAATAAGGAGAAAAAACCACAAATACTACACTAGGACGTTGAATATGAGATGATGATACAAGGAGAATTCTCTACTCTCTCTAGACTCTCTAACCTCTCTTTAGGGTTCTCTAGTCTCTCTAGATTAAAGAATATTTATCACTCAGCATACAATGAATAAACGGCTCAAACATATTTATACTAGGGTTAAAACGAAAAACCTAACGCAATAGGAAACCGAAAACGAGTAGGATAACAAGTTAAATCCCGTAGCAGGGAACACCACGTCTAGGCCCTGGCCTTCCTCGCAAGCCACGCCCAACCCGTGGCCTTGAGCTGTACAAAGCACCAAAGAAACTCCTAGCCCTGGCCAGTCCGCGGCCTTGAGCTATACAAAGCACCAAAGACTCCTAGCCAGTGAACACCACGGGTAGGTCATGGTGTTCATCCAACACCACGGCCAGGCCGTGGTCTTCTACTTTTCATGCTTTGATCTATTGTTTTTCTTCCCCAAATGCTCTAGCTTGGCACAACAATACCTTGTTCCTTCACCTACTCGGTTCATGATTCATCTTCAATACACCTTACAAAGAGCTGATAGTATTCGGCTAAGCCTTCTAACATAATGTTAGTAGGTATTTTGATTAGATTAGCTTATATTACTAGTAGTATAAATATACATAGATGACGTAATACATTTGGTAATCCGAACGAATTAGCTTGTAAGAGCATTTATCACCATGAATAAGAAAAAGCTCATCCTCCTCTCTCTACAACTTTCTCTTTCATAATCTAAAAAAATGTCATGACTCATGACAAAATTCACAAGATCACCTTATCCATGACATAAAAAAAAAAAAGTTCATCAGTTTTATTTCTTCTACTTTTTACTTCAAAATTAATTTTTTTAAGTGTTTCAAAATATGGCAACATGAAAATCATTTTATAGATCTAAAAAAAAATTGACCATTACTATTTTAAAATTTTTTTCAAATTTATATTTTTTGATATAGTCATTTTAGTTTGGCAAATACATTTGTTAAACTGATAGGGATGAAAATGGATGATGGATCTTCCATCATCTGCTTAACCCGGTTCTATTAAGCGGGTGAAAACCCGAAATAAATGGATGAAAAGTGGGTGACATGTGAAGCGGGTGGCATGTGTAGCAGGTGATGGATGCGGGTCGGATGCGGGTGATATTTTTTTCATCCGTCACCCGACCTATCACTCGCTTAACACCCACCCATCATCCATATTATCATTTACACATGTTTATTTAATTACTTCATTAAATTTTTTAGTTGAAAATTCTATAAGATGTATCTTATGATATAATTTTTTGTAAAAATTGTTATATATCTCTTCACCCGCTAACCACTCGACTCACCCGTTCACCCGGTGGATGACGGACGGATGGATGCGGGTGATGGCTTATGCGGGTGATGGATGGATGCGGGTGGAGCGGATGGATGCGGGTGATGGCTTATGCGGGTGATGGATGACATAATTTTTTTAATTCACCATGTGAGTTGTGACCAATTAAAATTGATCACAATGTAACCAAAAATATTTTACAACTTGTTCATAATGGAGGTGATTTTTTTTTATCCCATAAACTATTTTCGTTTTTGATCCCATAAACTATTTTTTGTTTATAGAAGTGGATGCACAAACAAACACTTCCACAAATGTTAAAAAACAATTGCTCTCTCGCATAAAGCCGGAGCTCCAAAGAGCAACAAAGGCGATTTCTCAATTCTCACACCTCACACTCCCAATCTCACATTTTTGACACAGAGGGATCGACAACTTGACAGTTTTAACAGAGTTATAGCCTACGTACTGTAGTGTGTACACGTTTAAAATCTTTAATTCCTTGTTGTGTTGGTTGGATTAAGGGCAGGTATAAATTTAGTGGAGATCCATGCCCCGTTGCCGCCTTTCCGGTTGTTGGATTACACGTTTAAAATATTTGTTTCCTTGTTGTGTCGGTTGTGAATATAATGATAGGACTTACTCCAATATAAATCAATAGGTGTCTGAAACTCATATACTTCCTCCGTTCTATTTTATTTAAATGAAATGTAGGGCCTTAATACGAAGATTCAGGACATGTGAGAGATAGAGAGAAAGAAAAAGAGGGACCAATGTGATAAGGAGAGAGATAGAGAAAAATGAATATCAAATAAAGTAACGTTTCATTTATTTCGAAACGACCTAAAATGATAAGTGTTTCTTTTATTATAGAATAGAGGAAGTATATGATATGATGCACAAATTACAATAGTACAATTATGAGTATACCCTTAGTATGCTATATTATCGGTTAAAGACTTGTAACTAGTTTTTAGGCCTGAGCTATGCTCTGGGTAATTATATTTTCATTTATTAATATTTTACATTAAAATGATAACACCAACTATCGCTTGGTTTAGTAATAAACTTTAGTATATATATATAATCTTTAAGTCATGGGATCAAATCTTATACAATGCATTTTCTGATCTTTTTTTTTTGTCGTATGTGGATTACATGCATGGAGTAAAACACACTCAGTGAGATCGTCACGTGACACCATTCCTTATTTAGGAACGCCTTTTAATATATTAGTATATATATATATATCATATAGATTAAGCAATTTCAATCACTGTGGCCTGTGAGACCCACTACTTTCTTTCTTTTGCTCGGTAAGTAAAAATATGCTTCCTCTATTTCATAATATGTTCTTGTTTTTATTTTAGGCATATCTAAAATTATTCATATTTCATTCATTCTCGTGAAAAATGTAGTTCAAGGACTATATTATATATGAGAGTTAATAGTATAGGACATATGGAGTATTATGTTTTTTTGGTTTTGTAGAGAGCAACCAAAAGTATTGATGCAGACGATATTCAATTCCAAGTCTTGGGTGCCACAATACCCCCACTAGAATTTATCAATTAAGTTAAATGACATCCACACAGGCGAGTATTATGTAGAGTTGGCAAAAGGTCGTGTTTGTGTTTTGTGCCGAATATTAACGGGTTGGACTATACTTGTACTAACCCAACCATTTAACAAATGTGTCGTGTGCGTTGACCCGTTTAAGTAAACATGTCGGGATATCTCAACATTAACCTATTTTATTGTGTCCAACTCATGGCGTTTGTGTTAAGCTACTTTTTAGTAATTTTAAACCAATTTTTTGTAGGAAAAAATGAAAAAAAAGGTTCCCAACTATGAACTATAGATAAATTGTTATAAAAGGTCCTAACTTATAAAATATTTCATAGCTTGTACATTTTACATGTGTGGTCCGTCTTGACTGGACAACTGGTGACCAACTAAGTCTTCATTCTCTTCTATCTTCTGCTCCTGTGCTCCTTTTCTCCTTCCCCTTAGCAAGGGGAGTCTCGGGCAAGATTAGGCAAGTTTGGGCTTCGTACACAACATCTAAACTCAATTGCTTGGATAAGTAGTGAACCTACAAATCACTTGGAAAAATGCGTTGGATTACGACTTGGATAGTTCACAGGCAGAGTTGTCCTTTTTTGTCATGATTCTCGACTAATTTTCCACATGTTTGAGGAGGAGGAGAGGAGTCTAATCTAGGTGGTTGACAAGGATTTTTTTTTAGAAAAATTAATAAGAATAATTCCAGCTTTTGGTGGTCTTCTCTAAATAATCCTACATTCAAGTAATCTCAAAATAATCCCACATTTACCCCTTATCTTCTCGAATTGGGCTTTTATACGTAAAACTTGTTGAGTAGGTTTTTTTTTTTTTTTTAATAACAAGCTCCTTCTTTCCTCCTTATCCTCAACCACCCCCCTCTCTCCTCCACTTGACTCTTCACCCCACCACCCAAAATCCATGCATCTTACTAGTAAACATCAGCTTCCCTAAACAACCTAATATATACAGCTTCCACCCTAATGAATATGAATTATTATTGTGTTCCTAAGAAATTATAAAAGCCAACTCTATGCAGCAACAAAATCATAATTTTGAGCCAAATACCAAAACAACCCCGTTGGTGTCCTCCATTCCTCCACAAACAAATTATCATGTCATAGATAAGTTCCCAGTATACTATCAAAAAGCATGCAACATTCTAACAATGAACTCAATTTTGCATTCGTGATAAAAATCTGTGCCACAAACTAAAATTGAGTTTGTGAAAGGGCAGTGAGCCAGTGACAGAAGCAAAATTGAATAAAACAGAAGCAAGTGACAAAATATTAAATCACAAACCAAGAACATAGAATAGCTTTCTCATCATGATCCATACAAACATTTAGCAGATGAATTAGGGTAGGAAAAATTGGAAAGAATGGTGGCGAGGAGGAAAGAGAGATGGCGTTCGATGAGGAGAGAGATAGGGCGGTGGAGCAGCGTTGGTGGCAGGAGTGGGAGGAGAGGAGAGAGAAAGGGTAGTAGAGGGGTGTTGGTGATAGGGGTGGGAGGAGAGAGGGGGATGCACTTGAGGGAAGGAGGGAGGGTGTAAAAAGATTTAACTCTACACCTACAGAAAAACGACACGTGTTAAAATTTACCTATTAAACCAGTTAGCAACCGGTTAGGACCATTTTGAGAGAGTGATGGGTAAAGGTGGGATTATTTTGAGATTAGTTAAAGGTGAGATTGTTTGAAGTAGAGTAGACCGGCCAAAGGTGTGATTATTCCTATCAATTTTTCCTTTTTTTTTGTGTAGAGAGAGCCATAAGGATAATTGATGTTGATGAAATTTGATCCTAGGTTTTCGACGTCACCTTTTAAGACTTTAGCCAACTAAATTAATTGACATCCAATTGACAATGGGAGTGTGACAGCCATCACCGGCACTTTTGGTTTGTATTGGTACTTATGAACTCCCTTGAACCCAAATCCCATTTTGGTAATTTGATAAACCACTTTTATAAGGGCATGAAATCATGAATAGATCTGGCTTGATTTTTACTAGCGTAATCATGAGTAGGTATGAACACAGTTTTTAAGACAAAAAAGGTGGATAATTAAGCATAAAAGTACCTTTAATTTACAAGAGTTGGAGAGAGAAATGAACACTTAATAAAGGAAAAATACCTTTTTTAACAATAAATTGTGGCCTGGGTTGATGAACAATTAATGATGTTTTAGTAAGATAAAGTAAGGGTAATAATATCAACTAAAATTGCTTTTTATACCAAAAGTGGAATTATTGCAATAAATGTGAAATTACCGAAAATAGTAATTGTTGCAATAAAAATAAGAACGGAGAAAATATAATTGTAAAAATTTCTTCTCCAAATCTTTCAAATTTAGAAAATATTTTCTCTAATACTAAAACTTATCTTTAAGAGGATAATGTGAAATTTTTTAAAGGGACTTTGTCACCCAGAAAGAAAGCACTCCAGTTGGACTGAAAGCTTCATTCCAGTTGGACTGAAAGCTTCATTCAAGTCACTAGAAAGGTGCAGGTATAATCTTAGAAATACCATGTTATCTTCAAGAGGTAAAATTTTACCAGAGATAATTTCTATTCACTTTCCTGAATAACTAAGGAAAGGTATTACCGAGCAAGATCATTAATGAATAAGTTGGAAGAACTTAATTTTGGATAACCGGCTTCACTTCACTCAAAATGTTCTCACGTGCTCATTCTCTAATATTGAGTATTGATCGTAAAACTCTGTCGAATTGATATCAATTGATATCACTAGTGACAAATAGGCTATAAACCGACTCATAAATAGAACCCTTTAGATGAAGATAGAGTAGTTTATGTGAATATGCGATAAAGTTAGAAGAATTATCTCTAATACACTAAGAATATAAACTAGCTATTTGGCATTTTTTCCATTTTCTTGATATATGTCCAGTTTAATAGGGTGCATTTTATGAGGGGTTAAAACTAATTTTGACATAAATAAATTAAGTTATCCGAACTTTTTTAAATCTATTGAAACTTACATTTGTTTTTGAGGGAATCTAAACTTAGCTTATTGGAACTTATTGAATTAAATTTTATAAGGTGTTATAATTCACTTAAATTGAATTATTTTTTGTAAAATAAGTTAAATATGTTGAAAAAGACACACCTTTAATGTAATATCCTGAACCATTCTATCTCTTTTTATCTACTTCATCTATTTCGTTTTAAATGCAACAAAGGAGTATTATATATTTGTGAGATATAGAATATTCTTTTGTTGCATTTAAAACGAAACGGAGGAAGTAACTTAGATTGAGCGGAATAACATTAAATATTATGTGTGAATGAAGAAAATTCGGGACTATGAAAATAAATGAAAATGGGATAAATTTTAAGGGACAAAGAAGTCAATGATCACTTTATCTCCTATAAAAGGGCTGCAATATCTACTTTGGTTTAGTGTGCAAGTCGGATATATAAATTCTAAAACTATAAAGTTGTATTGACAACTGAGAAATTTGAGTTTCCTCCAAAAAAAAACTGAGAAATTTAAGTATGAGCATCAGTCTCAAACGTAAGCTTGAGGCAGATGTTGAGATAAGAGCAACTGCTGCAGATGTCCACTATGAGATATGTTCGGGAAAACCTCATAACATTTCACATGCCGCCCCTCATTTTATTCAGGCTGTTGACTTGCATGAGGGTGACCATGGTAAGGTTGGATCAAAATGTGTTTGGAAGTACACTTTAGGTAAATTCTATTTTCCCTCTTATTAATATACATATATTCTTGTCATATAATTAAGTGCTTTTAATTTAAGAGTTATCTCCGATCCATTGTAATTTAGTTGTTGAAGCTATGATGTATAGGCGTATAACGCACAACACATATGAGTGTTCCACACTCATAAAAGAAGAGAGGTGGATTTACTTTATAAGACAAAGGGGCTACTCCCCTTATCGCCCGCCATATGGCTATAAGGTGAAAGCTTCTTGGTCTGGTGAAGTAGACTCTCTCTTGCATATTTAACACTAGCAAATTGTGCACGCGATGCGTGCCTGGTTTTTTTGTCAAATATGAATTTTAGCCTTTTTGGGTATAAACAGGGGTAAAATTTTGAACTTTAGACTTTTTTTTTGGGTTAAATTTCGTAGGTTAAGCCTCTATCACTTAACCCTTCTTTATTTATTAACTTTTTTTTTTACTTAATCTTTCTTTTAGGTTTTTAAAATTAAACTTGTTAAACGATAAAAGAATGTTAAGTTAATTTATTTAGGATTTCTTATTTCGTATTAACATAGTCTTTTGTGTTAAATAAATCATTTCACTTTGTTAATTGAAATTTTCCGTTTTGATGTAATACTTGATTGTGTTTGTGAATTGATTGATAAGATATTTGTTTGATGCAATATTCCTTTTAACTTTTTTTAACATTTTTTTTAAGGTAAGATGAAGGGGACTCACTTGAGGGGGGGATAAGGGGAAATCCTCAAATGAGCCCCATGAGGTTTGATCCCTAGACCTCAGGGATATGAGGTGGGAAGTGATGCCACTAGTCCACCACCTCAACCTCTTTACTTTTTTCAACATAAATGTACTAAATCTTATATAAAAAAACTAATATGAACCCGGTGCACACTAACTTAGTGTGCACCTTATCCATCTCACGTATGTTTTAATGATTACAACTTTCCGTTTTTGCCGCGTTCAGTCTTATGCTCTTTTCACTCTCCTGATAACTTCTCTCTCCTCTGATAACTCCACTCTCCTTATAGTGTATCTTTGAAATAATATAGTGTATTTTAAAATGATATAGTGTATTTCAAAATGATAGTTTTTGCTGAGTTTTTTTTTGGCATGATAGTATTGCATTTTATAGTGTATATTGACATGATATAGTGTATTTTGAAATGATATAGTGTATTTTGACATGATAGTGTTTTGCTGTGTTTTTTGGCATGATAGAGTTGCATGACATAGTGTGTTTTGACATGATATAGTGTATTTTGAAATGTTATAATGTAGTTTATTTGTATATTACACAAAATTATCATAATCGATCGTTATAGTGTTTGACATGATAGTGTATTTTGACATGATATAGTGTATTTTAAAATGATATAGTGTATGTTTGTTCTGAACAACTATTTTTGTAAAAATTTTAGGGCGAGAGAATCTTATTGAAGAGAGAGAAAATCGCGCGGATTTTGGAAAGTGGGAGTGACTAGTTTGTAGTGGGGTACGTGTCTAGGCCTGATCCACACTATTTTTAATGTGAACCGGGTCCATGCAAGACGGATTGAATCTTATAATCAATG
>CANSNZ010001032.1:87500-180000 GCA_947646795.1 Beta lomatogona | reverse complement strand
TTGCTAATAAGAATGAGAGTGAGGGATAGCTTAGTTGGTTAGAGCTTCCCTCCCGATTTCAGATGATCCTCGGATTGATTCTCATCCCTGCCCATGTGGCTCATTCGCACCAAAAAAAAATTGCTAATAAGAATTGACATTAAGTATTATATCAATAATACAAACTAACTTATGATCTTACTTTGAGTCTTTGATAGTATAAATGACATATAATATTATATTGGTATTTTAGAATGCATTATATTGTGAAAAGTTCTTTTAGCTAAAATGTCTTATAAATAGAAAAGGATGAAGTAGTTTTTATGCCATTATTATATTGAACAACCTAGCGAAGAAAAAATCCTAGTCGAAAAGGATATATGCCAATAATAATAGTGTTATTATCGCTTACAGTTTTAAGATATTTTAGAACTTTCTTAACATCCACAAATATAGTGCTTGCATTCCATTTTGGGTGTCCCAAAATGTTGTTCTTGTTTCTATTTTTTAATCCCCCGATTCCTCTTGATTTGCCTAAAAAACCATGCAACTATCATTTATTTGCTCCTTGGAAATAGTTTTTTTCTTTGTTTATTGAATCTAAGGGTTGAATTAGTCATATATTTAATGCTCTTTCACCCATTATCACCATTCCCTCTCCTAAAATCAACTTTTTTTCCCACAACATTAATTGTTTATCATTCATGTTCCACTTTCCTTAATTCTCGTAAAAAACGAAAAATAAGCACTATATTATGGGACGGAGGGAGTACAAAAGATTCCAATTTAAGAATCCTTTCTCATTTCAACTTGCCATTCTAAATATAAGTTAAAAATGGTATATTAAATTCATCAAACTATTAATTAATCTTTCACATTTTAGTGTAATAATAAATCGTACGGATAGAGTATATAATAGATTAATAAGTTTTGAAATTAACGCACGCATCGCGTACATATAATACTCAATATAGAAGCTCCTGTCTTCTAAAGAATATTCACACCCAGCAAGACAAATTCCAAGAAAATAAGGCACGATCTTGAAAAACAAAAAACTTAGCCTAAAACATTCATTTTCCAATCCATATAAAGAGAAAAAAAAGGAGACTTGGAACTGACTGAAGCGATAATGCTAATTAAGGTAGAAAAGACAGGTTAGGAAAACTGAACAACTAACCACCAGTTATAATACCGCAACTTGACTCCACTGCCGCACCTCCGTGGCACCAACCTTCCACTGCTTCAGCTTTGCGCCTATTGCACTACCGCAACAACGGGAACACGAGTGAAAGAAAGAGGCGATCTGCTTCCATACGGATTTAACCCAACAATTCTCACATTTATCTTTGAATCGTTCTTCTAAGAAGATGGCAAAAACAAAGAGAAGGAGGATATAGAAAAACCTAGGGTTTCTCCCCCATTCTCCATATTTCCTAAAGATGATGAATTGAAAGAAATAAACTATAGGTTAGAAACTAAAATTGGATTTTTTAACTAGAATAATACAAACTTTTGCCCGTTCTCTCCCAATAATACAAACTTTTGATTATTTTTAAATAATACAAACTTTCCAAACCCAGAAATGTGACCTTCAACCCAAAACATCAAATCTTTTCCCCCCCCCTCCCACAACCAGTTGAACCACCCCTAACCCACGAACCCCCCCACCAAGAAACCACCCACCCCACGACCACCATAACAAACCCCGAATCCCAAAGCCACCCCCACCACCACCCGTAACCCCGAAACCACCACCCCGAAACCACCCCAAACACCACCCGTAACCACTCCCGATCCACCCCGAACCACCCCCGAACCCACCCTCCAAACACCACACGAAACCACTCCCCCCTCTTTCCACTCTCCCTCACTTGATTTCCTCCTCTCCTCAAATTCAACCCCAAGCATAATCAAGAACTGGGGAGGGCAATTAAATCACAACCCCCAAATCACTACTTGCATTCACAAATCAAACAAACCCATAAAGAGTAATCAAAGTTAACAACATACATCGAGGGCAATCATCCCAAATCACCAATCCCACGTGAAATTAAATCACGATACCGAAATTAAATCACAACCCACATCAAATCCAATGGATTTCTTCCCAAAATCATCAATCACAATCACAAATCAAACAAACCCAACAAAAAAATCAAAGTTTTTTTAAGAACATACATTGGAAGGGCAATCATTGAGAAAGAAAAAGCTCTTTCGCGCGAAACAAATGTTTGCAAATATAAGCAAACATAGCCGTTATCTCCCCATTTTCTCTCGGACTTTCATCGAACACCTTCCTTACTACAAACCCAACGCCTTGAATCTCACCCAAAACGCGCAAATCATTCGCGCATCGTCCCTTCTCACTTGAAACCCTAAATCTTCAAAAAAACAGATTTTTCTCTACGTCATGCTCTTTTCAATGGAATTAGGTTCTTTCCGCCTCCTCCTCTAATTCTCTTCTTCACGACATCGTGAATCTATTTTTTTAGATTTTTTCGATTGAATTATGTTTGTGTTGCGAAGATGAATTTAATTGCTGTTATGGAGAAGAGCGAAGTGATGGAGCGGAACATTTAAGATTCGCTGCAATTCTATCGCCTATGATGTTTTTAAGAATCTCGACGCCCCGAAATTCCGGCCGGAGGGTGTCCGCCAGGGAGGTGGGGGGGGGGGGGGGGGGGGGGGGAGGAAAAAAGAGAGGGGACGGGGACCAAAAGAAAAAAAAAAAGAAAATGTTGGTTTTTTTTTGTTTTCAAATTGAAATAAAAAATTAAAAAAACAACCAATAAGATAATGACACGTGTCATAGTGACCCTACAACAAGTTACAACCTATTGACCTACCAGGGAATTTTGGGCAAAAGTTTGTATTATTTAAAAATAATCAAAAGTTTGTATTATTGCGAGAGAACGGGCAAAAGTTTGTATTATTCTAGTTAAAAAATCCAACTAAAATTAGACAAGGAAAGATTTGGGGTATTATCGCACTGCTCTGTTGCTTTTTGGGTTTGGGAGCTTTCCCTAGGAAGAGGGGGTGTACCTACTATTGTAGGTGAACAAGTAAAGAGGTCCAAAATTGTCAAATGCGATTAATAGTTCGGACCGCTGCAGGATAATTATTTGTTGGGACTTATTATAGAAGACCGGCCATAGTTTGGCATCACTTTTTAATTTCCTAAATAGAAACCCTTTAGATGACAAAATAGCAGCTGATGCAAATACGCGATAAAATTAGAAGATTTGTCTCTAATACATGAAGAACATAACTAATCGGCAAAAAACAAAACTCTATATCCAATTACTCTCACATTTTATTTTCTTTAATTTTAATATTTGAGTAATATTGCAATGTGTTTTCAGATGAAAAAAAGTTAATTTCAATTACCAACTATATTTATATCAAATCATCCCATATTTTTGTTTTGACAATGCGATTGAGAATGGATGCGTAAAAAAGAAATTCATCTCAAGTTTCCTATTATTATTTCTCTTTAGAAGAGAAACTTTGGTGCTGTTGTCCTATGCACAATTTACTACATATCGAAAGAGAGAAATAATGCTCTTTAGCAGTTCAAAATTACTTGTATGCAGAAATACTAGCCCAAATGGTAAGTAGGTTGTATGATGGAAATTTTTTAAAAAATTTGTACATGAGTTATTTTTGTTGTTTAAGGCTTGTTTGTAAACCTTGGCTAATTTTAAAATTTAGAGTACTTGTGAAGGGTCCATCTTGAATGGTTAGTTCCCATCCAAATTTCTTTAGGTTGTACATAGCTTTTTATTGGATAAGAAATACAATTACTTTGCCTGTCAAGAAAACCATAAGGCCTTACAATGTAAATCTCTTATCGCTTCGTAAATCTCTTGATATTAAGAAAAACAAGCTGTATCAATTAACGCACATTATAATATCTCTCACACAACACCCATGATAAGTTCAGCAAAAACATACTGATTACTAGTGCTGCATATTACATATACAACACATATTGTTTTTTTTAACCATACACATTATGACATTAATACTTGCGATAATCATTATTCAATATGAAAATCATGCAATTCTTACAACATTTTGGGATTCAAACAGATACACGTACAGCTGAAATTATTGACTTAAAATATCATCATTCACTTGGAAGCATATATGTATGCTTACTTCTTTATGCCATGGTGTTGATCATCGATGTCTACAGCAGCAGCAAGCCAGGCATCGAGCAAAGCACCTGGCTCAGGCATATCAGGACTAAGCTTCTCATACTCTAATGTCCACCTGAATATGCAGCTTTCCTCATCCTTGGGTATCACCTGGCATGTTCCAGTTATGGTCTTATACTCTTCCATCATATTACCTTCGAGGGCTCGGTATTTGATTGACTTCTTCTCCATATCAATTTCTTCAACCACAGTCTTCACTGATAAAGCCTTCCCACCTAAATATAAGTTCAATACAGTCAAACTATATAAGTGGTAACAATTTTCGTAACCTATTTAATTTCAAGGGTTATTCCCATTGGTAGGCTCTTATTCTTGAGAATTCCCAATGGTAGATTCAACTTTTTTTTCTTCCCATTGCTAGGCCTCAATTTTCCTAATTTACCCAAATGTAGCATTAATGAGGCTTAAACGTTAATTTCATATTTAATTTTAATACTTATGTTAATTTTTGCCTAAGCCGTACTAACCATGATTTATTTAGGTCAAAGAGTAGGTCAATATTAATATTTATGATAAATTCTGACATATCTTAGTATATTGTTAGTACTTAGTAGTATGCATACGCTTCATGTGCTTTGCTAATAAAGTGAATTTTTTTTGTTAGTTAGTTGAAAGTTTAGACCTAAATAAATCATGGTTAGTAGAGTTAGACAAAACTTAACATAATTATTAAACTAAATATGAAATTAACATTTAAGCCTAATTAATGCTACATTTGGGTAAATCAGAAAAGTTGAGGCCTAGCAATAGGAAGAAAAAAAAGTTGAATCTACCATTGAGAATTCTCAAGAATAGGAGTCTGCCATTGGGAATTTCCCTAATTTCAATTCAAATTACCAGCAAGTCCAATCAAATTCAATTGTATCAAGGACTTTTTTGATAGGTAAGAAAAAATTATCTGAACTGATACCCTCCAAATCCCATGCAAATACATGCATAACTTGCTAGTTAAGATCGAATCATGACATACTTTCATTTTCTGTCCCAATGGCCCATGCATATACCTAAATTCTAGTATTGAGCCTATAGACAAGCTAAGTGTAAAAATATCAATCCTTACGAGTCTATAAATTATCCCATAAGCCCTTAAAACTTAAAAGATCTCAATATCATCATGTTAGGAGTTTTTAAAACATAACGAGAATCCATATTGTTGGTTAGTGTAATTCTCCTTGGCTGGAGTATTCTCATTAACTGAATATATATAATACAGTATACAGTGTGCAACAACCCAAGTCTAGTAGGAGTACAACTCTAGAGTATACTTCTAATATTGTAAACCTAAAATATATCTTTACAAAAGATAAGTAGTATATTTACATATTCTTTATCACATACTTCTTCCGTTTGTTTTTACTTGCAATGTTTGACTTTTACACTATTTATAAACTCTAATGTGTTTATCTTTGGTGATTTATGGTTAAGGAAAAAACATATTCATGTGGGATCTTGATGGATTCGTCTCAATGTACTTCCTCCTTCTATTATTATTGCAACATCATCCCTTGACACATTATTTAAGAAAGCCATATGAAGAGAAGAGAGATAGAGATAGATAAAAGGTGGGATCAATGTGATTAGAGAGAGGTAGACATAATATATTACTAAATAAAGAAACATTACAATTAATATCGAACTTACAAATAAAGAAAACGTTACAATTAAAAAATAAGGGAGGGATATATATTTTTCGAAAATTTTACTTTTTATACTACCTCCGTCCCAGAATAGTCTGAACACTTTCCTTTTATGTTTGTCCCTTATTAGTTTGAACACTTCAATTCTTGGCATGGTCCCACCATTAATATATTATTTCTTTTAAACATATTTGGCCCACACTAAACCTTTTATCAATAAAAAGTTACCCAATTTTCTCTATCCTCTAATAAAAAATGCCCCACCAACTCTTATCACATTTACTTTTTAAATAACATAACATTTGATAACCACACCACAACTTATCACCTTAAACTATGTGTCCCAACAAGTGTTCAGATCTTTCTGGGACGGAGGTAGTAATTTTTAATTATAGGTAATTAAAGATGTTAGTGGTTGAAGTTATACATTGACAATTGTAAAAGTCGAACTGTTGCAAGTAAAAAGAAATTGAGGAAGTATATCTTAAAAGAATATATATAGAATATCCATATAGTTTAGTTTATCCATTTTTCTACGTGATTTATACACCCTCTATTCAAAATCTAGGGACTTGTTTGATAAATTATCACTGCCATTTTTTGTGTTTTTAAGAGTTTATAGGAATCCCATAATATAAGGATTGCGATATCTCTACCCCTCTTCTCTCTCTCAAAAAATCTAAAAAAACCTAATTCCTTTTCCAGCCGCAAGGGGCAACCATCATCATCTCTTTGATGATGATAAGCCCCAAATCCCAATTCCTTCTTTTATTCGTTAGTTTTCAATTATTTAGTTTTAAATAATCCCCCTTCTTCTCTCTTCATGAGAGTACTCTTCCCAAATTTTGGGTTTGTTCTCTCCTTTAGTGGGAGTTTGGAGTATGACTTTCTACTCTTTCCTTACGGAAGATTAGAATTTGTTAATTGCAGTTGGCTTAGAGATTAATCTCTTTGATTGTTCGTTTGGCGAGGAATGAAGACATAATTACCGTAAGTTTTTAGAGTACCACATAAGTATTTTCACCCAATTGGCTATACAACAGTGGATCTTAAGTCGAATTAGTGCTAACTCATATATTGTATTGCTTCAGATGAATTTTTTATTAAGGCTATTATTGATCGAATATGTGATGTAATTAGTTCTAAGGTGTTATGTATTTGTGTTCGAATTTTAGATTTCTTAGGAAATATATGTAAGTGCCGTATGACTTTCTATTATCAATGAAACTCTATTTCTGTCAAAAAAAAGGAATTTTATAATATAAGTTGTTTAATGAACTTCAAACTAATCATATTCAAAATAATCGTATATTGAAAATGAACAAATAATTGAAAAATACTTAATTATTTATCCTGGTGACTCTATGAAGTATATCACTAAGAAATAAATCTATATAATGAAACAAATCAGACAAATATGTTTATATGTTTTTTCTTATATGTATTAATAATGGAGCAAGGTTAAATTTATATCTATCTATACAAATATATTAAAAGGCGTGCGAAAGAAAGTTTATGTGCCACATGGCACTCTCCTCCAATTTCTAATGCAAATGCTTTATGTTCATGTAAACTCCTCACTTTTTAAAAAATGTGTAAGTGTAAGGTATTGAACAAGTGACCTTTGAAATGAAAAGTAAAAGCTTAACCATCAATACACTATGACTTTGTTGTTCAATGTTTCAAAAATAATTTGATAAAGTCTTGTAATAATTGTAGTTAACTAAAAAGACTTAACAAGTATATACTCCCTCCGTTTTTTTATTGCTACATTGTTGTATGCACAATAATTTATGCAATGTCACTTCAAGCTTTTTGGAGTATACTTTTTGATCCATTTAATATAAAATAATGAGATAAGTGAAAAAGTAGTATTTTTGGGTGGAAAAGGAGAAGAATAAATATAAAGTATTACTTCATGGTGGGCCAAGTACCCCAAATAAGAAAATGTAGCAATTAAAAAGAAACAGTCATTTAAGAAAAATGTAGCAATTAAAAAAAAACGGAGCGAGTACATCTTTAACACTCTTATTACGTAACTTACAAGAGAATATTGATGTCATATTCTCTTATTTGATAAAGTCTTGTAATAATTGTAGTTAACTAAAAAGACTTAACAAGTATATACTCCCTCCGTTTTTTTATTGCTACATTGTTGTATGCACAATAATTTATGCAATGTCACTTCAAGCTTTTTGGAGTATACTTTTTGATCCATTTAATATAAAATAATGAGAAAAAGTGAAAAAGTAGTATTTTTGGGTGGAAAAGGAGAAGAATAAATATAAAGTATTACTTCATGGTGGACCAAGTACCCCAAATAAGGAAAATGTAGCAATTAAAAAGAAACAGTCATTTAAGAAAAATGTAGCAATTAAAAAAAAACGGAGCGAGTACATCTTTAACACTCTTATTATGTAACTTACAAGAGAATATTGATGTCATATTCTCTTACCACAATTCCTCTTAAGGTATGTTTTCAAACTCAAAGCTTTCAAATATTTTTTAATTATCACGTCGTCACGTGAATTTTTCAATTTCTTAATGGACAAAAAATACAAAAAGTAGCAAAATAAATTATGAAATAAAAAATAAGAACATATTTGTTTATTGTAACTGACCCGAGGCATCGCCCGGGTAAAAAAACTAGTTCATATATTAAAAAGCGTTCTTAAGCAAGTCTAGGCACCACGTGGCATTCTCCCTTTAGTTGTTTCATTCCATGTCATCATTATGCACATTAAAAAAAATTAGAAACATGATCCATATAAGATTCAACCATGTGGCCTCAACTTAATATACTACAATTCTAATCAAAAGCTATGCAACATTAGATGATATTTTTTTAAATGAAAATGTTAATAAAACGGGGCATCACTGGCGCCTAAGAACTAGTTAGTAATTAAATAGCGCTAAAAGTCAATATTGTAAAAGAAAAAGAGAAAGTATACATATAAATATGTAATTGTATAAGAGAGAGAAATGGAACTTACCTAAAGTGTACTTCCATATGTAGGAACATATAGATGCATATAGCGGAATTTCAGGAAACAAATTTCCTAACATCTATCACAAGATCGCATGCATAACATAAACATGAATCATATTATAAGGGAAAATAATGTACAACCTTTGTAGCGTGTTTTCCACCGGATTGCAAGTGCTAGAGATCAAAGAACAGCAATTGATGTCCCTCTACTTAGTCCACGAGCACCAATTGAATTCCCACGTTTGCTAGAACGGAAGAGGATGAACAGATTTCACTCTCTTGCTTTTTAGGGAGGGTGGCCGGATTTCCAAAGGGAAACAGTAGGGTTTTCTCTCTCTTTTTCAGTTTGAATGTTACTGTCAAATTGAACGTTCTTTTTTCTCTGCTATTATAACCATTTATAATAGTAGGAGAATAAAAGAAGAAAGAGACCTAACCTAACCCTACTTTCTCCTATTGGCCGGTTTCCTTATTTCAATTAGTTACTACAATGTGTGACCTCATAGGATTAGGTTAACTTAGTTGTAGGTACAATCAATATTGTTCTACTAACCAACATTTATTCTCTAGCAAGTAAATGTGATTACTAAACTAACGTAATTAATTATCTCCATAATAATTTCCTTTTATATTTAGTAATTGCCGGGATGACTAAGGACATATTCCTTCAATCTCCCACTTGTCCGAAGACAAGAGCGCAATGCTAAATTCCTTAAGTCTCTTAATGCCAAATTTGATAACACCATGTTATTCTCAAATTTATGTTCCTTGATCGCGGAGTTCGAACTGCTCAAATAAAGATTAACTCTTTAATCCTATTCCGCATGGCCATGCAATTTTCCAGTTCTCGCTCATCAAGAGGCCCAGACACCATTCCTATTTAATAGGAGGACTTATCCAGTCTTGTATGACCATAACTCCCACTCAATTCTTAGCCCACCTGATCACTGCCTTTATAACCTCCTTTTACGGCGCGGCGTTTAACAGTGTCAAAGTTAAACTAATTATGTTGTGGTTATTAAGACATACTCATATCTAAGGAATCCACTAAATATAGTAGTTCGATTCTACTTTTAGAATCTAATTAGGTCAAGTCTCAATGTATCAAATATACATCCATATAATCAATTAGACATCTCTATGTCTCCATAGCCCATGGAACTGCGCTATCAATTAATTATATACTAGCCTTTTAAATAAATCACTTATGTCCAATTTAGTGATTTAGACTAGGGACTTTAAATAAATTGTGATTTCTGTTCACTTTATAGGGTTCCATTATCAAAACGTTTTTGATAATCCTATTTGAAAGCACATATTATTTGGACATTTTATGTAATACTAAACCAAACAATTAAATAAGTACGAAATTTTTATTTATAAACATTTCAAAGCATAATAAATGTCTTTACAATTGTAAACATGAAGTAAACAACCTAAAGCCATTCTCCCATATGCTTAATCCCCATAGACCTAGTATGACACTCATGCTTAGGTTGAGCAAGCGGTTTAGTTAGAGGATCCGCTACGTTATCCTCGCATGAACCTTGCTTACTTTCACATCCTCTCTACCAACGATTTCTCGAATGAGATGGAATTTCCTGAGCACATGTTTAGACCTTTGATGCGATCTGGGTTCCTTAGACTGAGCAATGGCACCATTGTTGTCACAATACAACTCAATGCCATTCTCAATGCTAGGAACTACACCAAGCTCACCAATGAACTTTTTGATCCAAACGACTTCCTTTCTTTGCATCACCTGCAATATACTCAGCCTACGTTGTAGAATCCGCGATGGTACTCTGCTTAGAGCTCTTCCAGCTCACAGCTCCTCCATTGAGACAAAATATGAAACCAGACTGAGATCGGAAATCATCTTTGTCACTCTGGAAGCTTGCATCGGTGTATCCAGTAACAACCAACTCACTATCTCCACCATAAACCAAAAAATTATCCTTAGTCCTTCGCAAGTACTTAAGGATGTTTTTCGCTGCAATCCAGTGCGCATCTCCTGGATTTGACTGGTATCTGCTGCATATACTCAAAGCATATGCAACATCCGGTCGAGTGCAAATCATGGCATACATAATGGATCCTACAGCAGAAGCATAGGGAACATTACTCATACGCTTGACCTCATCAGGACTCGAAGGACACTGAGTCTTGCCAAGTGCAATGCCATGTTGCATGGGAATGAAACCTCTTTTGGAGTTTTCCAGCTTGAACCTTGCAAGAACCTTATCAATATAAGTTTCCTGACTGAGCCCAATTAGCCTTTTCGATCTATCTCTATAGATCTTTATTCCCAATATGTACTCTGCCTCTCCTAGGTCTTTCATAGAGAAACAATTTTTAAGCCATTCCTTGACTGACTCAAGCATGGTCTTATCATTTCCTATGAGAAGTATGTCATCCACATACAAGACCAGAAAAGTAATACTACTCCCACTTAACTTCTTGTATACACAAGATTCCTCTTCATTTCTGAGAAAGCCAAAATTCTTGACTGCCTCATCAAATCTGAGGTTCCAACTCCTTGATGCTTGCTTTAGTCCATAAATGGACTTCTTAAGCTTGCATACCCTCCCTGGATTTTCTAGATCTTCAAAACCTTGAGGTTGTGTCATGTACACATCCTCTTTCAAGAATCCATTCAAGAAAGCTGTTTTGACATCCATCTGCCATATTTCATAGTCATGAAAGGCAGCAATCGCAAGGATTATCCTAATGGACTTCAGCATGGCTACTGGTGAGAAGGTTTCATCATAGTCAATACCATGAATTTGTTTGAAACCTTTCGCCACCAACCTTGCTTTGAAAACACTAATGTTTCCATCCTTGTCTGTTTTCAGCTTGAAAATCCATTTGCATCCAATGGGTTTTACCCCATCAGGCAAATCAACCAAGTCCCATACTTGATTTTCAGACATGGAATCCATTTCAGATTTCATGGCCTCAAGCCATCTTTCAGAGTCGTGACTCTCCAAAGCATCTTTGTAGCTAGTAGGTTCTTCTGATTCTAAAATCGTTATTTCAGAACTTTCAGTCAAAAGGAAATCAATATATCTCTTTGACGGAATGATGGTCCTACTAGACCTACGTTGGGGAACAACTAAAGAAGTTTCTACCTCATTAGGTTGAGTGACTTCACACGGAGTATCTCCAAGTGGGACGGTAGGAGGTACGTGAATTGAATGCACCGCCTCCTGAGCATTTTCATGCCGGGCCGCCTCTGATGAGGTGTTAACCTCATCCATTTGTTGCTCATCTCGAATTTCTTCGAGATATACATTTCTCCCACTTGTTTTTCTCGGAAATAAACTCCTTTTCCGGGAAAGACACCATTACGAGCAAAGACACTTTGTTTTCGTTTTGGTTGTAGAAGTAGTATCCCTTAGTCTCTTTTGGGTAACCGACAAAGAGACATTTATCGGATTTGGGTGAAAGCTTATCGAAAAGTAAACGTTTTACATAGGCTTCACAACCCCATATCCTTAGAAAAGACAATTTTGGAACGTTTCCAGCCACATTTCATATGGTGTCTTTTCCACTTGCTTTGGATGGTGCTCGTTAAGTGTGAATGCCGCTGTTTCAAGCGCAAATCCCCAGAATGAAATAGGAAGATCAGCGAGACTCATCATGGATCGAACCATATCAAGTAGAGTTCGATTCCTTCTTTCAGAAACGCCATTTAACTGTGGTGTTCCTGGTGGAGTCCATTGTGAAAGTATTCCACAATCCTTCAAATGATCACCAAATTCTTGAGATAAATATTCACCACCACGATCGGATCGTAATGCCTTAATTTTCTTCCCAAGTTGGTTTTGTACTTCATTTTGGAATTCCTTAAATTTTTCAAAGGATTCCGACTTATGCCGCATGAGGTAAACATATCCAAATCTGCTCACATCATCGGTAAAAGTAATGAAGTAACTGTACCCTCCCCTAGCCAACGTACTCATAGGTCCACACACATCCGTATGTATGAGGGCTAAAAGGTCATTGGCTCTTTCACTTGAACCTGTGAAAGGAGACTTTGTCATTTTCCCCATCAAGCAAAACTCACAAGTATCAAATGATTCGAAATCAAATGATTTGAGAATTCCATCTTTATGAAGTTTCTCAATGCGCTTTGAGCTTATGTGGCCTAATCGACAATGCCATAGGTATGTAGGGTTTGAATCATTTGTTTTATGTTTCTTGCTGTCTATGTTATAGATGTGGGTTTCTAAGTCTAGCACATATAAACCATTTGACAACTTAGCGGAGACATAGAACATATCATTCAAATACGCAGAACAACAATTGTTCTTTATTGTAAATGAATAACCTTCGGAATCCAAAACAGGAATCGAAATAATGTTCTTTGTGATAGCAGGAACATAATAACAATTATTAAGTTCTAAGACTAATCCTGAAGGTAAAAGTAAACTATATACTCCCACTGCCAATGTAGCAACTCGTGCTCCATTGCCAACGCGAAGATCTACTTCCCCTTTTCCCAATGTTCTACTTCTTTTGAGGCCTTGCATATTACAAATAATGTGCGAACCACAAGCGGTATCAAATACCCAAGAAGCAGAAGTTGCTAAGTTAATTTCTATAACATACATATCTGAACAAGAAACTCCTTTCTTTTGATCCTTCAGATACTTGGGGCAATTACTTTTCCAATGACCAACCTTGTTACAGATGTAACAATAGTGCTCATCAGCAACTTTTGGTTTTGGTGTAACGATTCCCAAATCCCTTTCAATTGCAATGAAACGTTCAGCATTCAATTTGTCCTTCGAAAGGACGGAGCGCAAATTACAAGTAGAATTGTTGGTGTTGATATTGTTGTTACTAGACATAATTACTACAACAAATAATAAAACAAGATTCAATCAATGTTTATCAAGAAAGCAATAATTAAACAAATTTTAATTACTACTACCCTTTATTCAAAATGAAAGTCCCCTATTGAATAAAGAATTAACCAAGATCCCCTCCCACTACAATCAAACGGACTTTGGCCCTGCCTTCAATTTATAGTAGTTGAGGTAAGTAAACACTTTACTAATTATAACTAATTATAATTCTTGGTAGACAGGTCAACAACTCCTTGTTTACTCCTATCTCTTAGCTTCAAAACCCAAAACTTTGTCTTTTGATGATTTTGTTGAGTTAAACCAAACATTAACATGTAAGTTTCAAAAACCTACCCTACTATCCCCGGAACTATGAGCAACACCCTGCTTTGGCAGAACCTATTACTCATGATCTAAGGCTTTATAGGTGTTGTTTGGAAAAGCAATCAAAACTCAATATTACTTGTGGGGACCTAAGTTTACTAATATGGTCAATTAATAGTGAACACATGATTCAATTAACCACAAACAAACTTAGAAGCAAGCATTTAAACAAAATAAATGCAAGAAAATTACAAAAGCTATAATTAAAATGATCTAGTATGGCCCCTATACTTAGGAAAATAACTAATCTTCATGAATCCTCCCTTGAGTCTCCATGGATCACCATCCTTGAAACTCCTTGGATCCTCATGCTTTGACTACATAACATTTATAATTTAAATAACTGAAATTTAGAGTTACAAAAATACAAACGATTCGCAGATCGTATTTGATTTACATTCAAATATAACGATTCGCAGATCGTAATTACTATCCTAATTTGGGCCATACTAGTCATAATATGCAAAATATAATATCACATATATTATATTAAACATCCACGCATTTATAATATCAAAATAAAATAAACACAAATTATTTACTTATTAACAATTAATAAGCAAATACAACTTTCCATAATAATTATAAAACTTAACAAATTTAAGCTAGAAATTATTTAGGAAACTTTATTATTTTAATTCAATTACTCATTTAAACATGGCAATAATCATTATTATTCACAAATTTGCAAAATAGGAAACTTTTGGATTTATGCTCAACTTTAGGAAATCATATTTTCCTTAAAAAACAAATTTTTTTTTTTTTTTTTTTTTTTTTTAAATGACGTCTTGACCGTTGACCAGCAGCACAAGGCTGCCAGTCAACAGCCAAGACATGGCTACTAGCGAAAACGGGAACGAACCCAGCAGCAGCGGCAGGGCATCTCTCCACCGCTGCCTGCAGCCACACGCCAGCACACGCTGGCACATCACACACCCCACTGACCGACGGGTCTCCGGCAGCTCCACCAGAAAACGCCGGCCAACCCAGTCACCAACATACGTCGGCAGCATACGCCACCAACACGGCCAACTGCCCGCGAGGAGAGAGACACTGCACGCGTCGCACGCGGCCGTCCTCCCCACGAGTGACGCCCCTCCTTCGGCCTCGGCCAGTGCGCCGTTCGACCCCGCCATATTCCGGCACCTCCGCCACCGTGGCTCCACCGACAGTGGTGGGGGCCACCCAGCCATGGCTTCCTCTTTAATTTTGTAACAATTACAATTTAAATTAAAGTAATCTTTATTTAACAATTAATTAAAGATTTAGGAGATAATTAGGTTATAAAATCCGAAAAAATTATGGCAGAAATTTTGAATCAAACAACAAATCTTAAACAAATTTTTAGAATTGTTGCGATTAGATTTGAATGAATAATCTCCATTAAACATTAAATCTAACAAGAATTCAAAATTAGGGCAAAAATTCAAATTATTTCCAAAATTCAGAAAATTAACAATTAAATTCCGAAAAATTTGACAATAATTTTTAGGGTGATCTAATGAATGATCTTAACATATAAAATCAGATATTTTAATTGTTATCTTTAAATTTTATGAATAATCAAATTAAACATAAAATTTAACCATAATTCATTAATAATATGATTAAATTTCAAAAATTTATGGAAAAAATCCGAAAATTATTTCCTGAAAATTTGAATCCATCAACAAATTTTAAACCAATTTTAAAGGTTGTTGAGATTAGATTTGAATGAATAATCTCCATTAAACATTAAATCCAACAAGAATTCAAGATAAGGCAAAAAACAAATTATATCCAAAAAAATTCAGAAAATTAACAATTAAAATCTGAAAATTTCGAAAACAATTTTTAGCATGATCTACTGAATTATCATAACAAATAAAATCAAATATTTTAATTGTTATCCTTAAAATTTATGAATAATCAAATTAAGCATAAAATTTAACCATAATTCTTGAATAATATGATAAAATTTCGAAAATTAGTGGAAAAATCCGAAAATTATTTCCAGCTATCATAATATTTTAGATCCATGTGGGTGATGAAAATTAGATTTATTTAACAAATTAAAAATCAAATCTTTAATTGTTAACAAATTATTTCAATGATTAATCGAATTAAACATAAATAATCTTAAATCTAACAAAGATATTTATAAAAAATCCGAAAATTTTAGAGTGAATTAAATAATTTATTTCGTCCCTCATATAAAAAAATCGGAACTTTATAAAATTATTTGAGCATAAATCACAAAAAATCAATTATTTACAATTTCCAATCAATTAATATCAAATATCAATTATGCAAATTCAAGCCATAATAAATCCTCCCTTAATTGAATAAAAATAATAACTTTGCATACAATTATATTACATATGAATATTATGAATTAGGCAAAACTGATACCACTGTAGGAACATATAGATGCATATAGCGGAATTTCAGGAAACAAATTTCCTAACATCTATCACAAGATCGCATGCATAACATAAACATGAATCATATTATAAGGGAAAATAATGTACAACCTTTGTAGCGTGTTTTCCACCGGATTGCAAGTGCTAGAGATCAAAGAACAGCAATTGATGTCCCTCTACTTAGTCCACGAGCACCAATTGAATTCCCACGTTTGCTAGAACGGAAGAGGATGAACAGATTTCACTCTCTTGCTTTTTAGGGAGGGTGGCCGGATTTCCAAAGGGAAACAGTAGGGTTTTCTCTCTTTTTCAGTTTGAATGTTCTTGTCAAATTGAACGTTCTTTTTCTCCTTCTATTATAACCATTTATAATAGTAGGAGAATAAAAGAAGAAAGAGACCTAACCTAACCCTACTTTCTCCTATTGGCCGGTTTCCTTATTTCAATTAGTTACTACAATGTGTGACCTCATAGGATTAGGTTAACTTAGTTGTAGGTACAATCAATATTGTTCTACTAACCAACATTTATTCTCTAGCAAGTAAATGTGATTACTAAACTAACGTAATTAATTATCTCCATAATAATTTCCTTTTATATTTAGTAATTGCCGGGATGACTAAGGACATATTCCTTCACCATACACATGTTGAACCAAGCTTACCATGTTCACCCTCATGCAATTCAACAGCCTGAATAAAATGGGAGACATGATTGGGAGCATGATGAGGCCTAGTCGTAACTATCTCATGGAGCACATCTGCAGCAGTTGCTCGTAACTCAACCTCACCCTCAAGCTTACGTTTAAGAGTACTACCCATGCTTTCTCACTGCTCAAATATACAACAAACTATGAATATTGCAGCTTTTTTATAGTGGTTGATCAGGAGAGCTCGTGATCGATATTCTCCCCTCTCATTTCCTTTCTTTAATAATTGTATACAACCATTATGTAAGGGGTGGTACTAGAGTAGTCAGAAAGGTTGTACCTTCAAAAGAAAAGAAAAGGAAAGGATAACATTATACTCCCTCCTTCCCTAAATATCAGGGCCGTCTCAAACATTTCAGAGGCCCTGTGCTAATAACAAAATTTGGGCCCTCACAAGTGCAAAATTATTGAAATAATTATTTTTAAGAACCTCCATATATTAATATTTGTAACAAAACTGTAAAATACAAAGCAAGAAAATTATACTCTAGAAAATATTTTATTGTCATACCTTCAATCAGTTTCTTGCAAGTTTGAATTACATTACTGATTTGAGTCTCATTGCTTTCGCAAAGAAAAATCTTCCAAACCCCTCTACAGAGGTCAGAGGGAGTATGTCAATGGAGTTATGGAGCACTAATGTGGTAATGTCCTTTGGGTGAATTATTGTTGGCTTGCTCCACTGATACTTAAATATCAAAGGTCACAAAACCTCTTTAGAAAAAAGAGTATTAATTGGAATTGGGAAGAGAAATACTTTAATTGCGTATTAAGAAGAGAAAAAGGGATTGAGAATTGGCAATACCAACGTTTAATACAAAAAAGAAGCCAACTGATTGCAATTAACTGGAAGTCTGGAATGAAAATGGGGCCCCTATTATTTGAGGCCCTGTGCAAATGACCATGTTGCACAGGCTTATCACCGGCCTTGCTAAATATAGTGTCTATTTTTCCATTTATGTTTGTCTCAAATAGATTTTCCATTTTCTTATTTGGTACGGGTCCACCAATTAAAATAATATTTTACTTTCAATTTTTATAATAAATATCACCCACTTTCCCACATGACTCACATTCTCTCTCCTTAATAAACAATTCATAAAAAGTGTATCAACTTCTATACTTCCTCCGTTATGTTTTAAATGAAACGTAAGGTTTTAACACGGGGATTTATGAGAGGAGAGAGATAGAGAGAAAGAAAAAGAGGGACCCATGTGATGAGGAGAGACTTAGAGAGAAGTGAATACCAAATAAAGTAATGTTTCATTTATTTTAAAACGGTCTAAAATAATGAGTGTTTAATTAATTTTAGAACGGATGAAGTATTTAATTATGATTTAATATAACTAAGGTCCTACACATTCTTTCTTCTTAATACTTGTGCCCAAAAGAAATTGACACTCTATTTAGGGACGGAGAGAGTAGTATAATTTGTGCTCTCTAATCACATCCAGTGTTTACTTTTCTCATAGGAACTAGGTTAGAACCAAACAATACAAGAATAAGCATCAAGCTAATTTGATGTATGTACTTACCAAGTTAGGCTTGACCTACTGGTAAAAGTTTGACCTTATAACATTATTTTTATGAGATCAAACTCCTCGTACTAAGGATTCTTTGAATAAGAGGTTCCCCTTATTATTCTCCGCCCCCTCACTTCCAAAGAGTCTCACCTGGAAAGCTATATATATACTTACCGTTGGCAAGACTATTACTTTATCTCCTATAGGCTGTCCTAGGTTTGCCAATTCATACTCCATTTTCTATGTAATAATTCAAAATCTTATCAATTTATAATCTGAAAAATTCTATCCCATGTGATTCATTTTCTATTTATCGGCACGTATTATATATTTTCTTATGGTTAAATTTAATTATTAATAAAATATTAGATCTTCATCATCTTAACTATTTTTGTTTATAAAATATATTTTCAAAAGATTTCTTCTTATAATAAGAAGATATTGCTTCTTTTTAATGGAATATCATTTTTTTCCATAAATTCTCACAAAAGATTTCGCAGATGAAAAATTACTCCACTAACTTTTTAGTATTTGGACCCATATAATAATGCAGGTTTTACAAACATGACATTGACTTGATGTGACCTAGTGTTATAATTGCTATATATGATATGTGGTGGGAGAAAAAAAGGTCGGATATTTAAAGACTCGAGACAAGGTATTCCCCGGTTTAGAAAGATTTTTTTTTAGTGTAAAAAGTAAAAACACACCCGATTTCAAAGAAGTTGTCATCTATAAGGAGTGATGGAATATAATATTTTATAAGATATATATTGTTCTTAGATTTTTTAATATGGGATTAGAGTTAATAATTATCTATGAGTGAGTGAATTATCCACCCATGCACCCCAAATAAATGGGTGAAAACCCGCAATGAGGTGGGTGACGGACGGGTGGCGGGTGGAGTGGGTGGTGGAGCGGGTCGAAGATGGGTGAGATTTTTTTTATCCATCACCCGCTCCATCCATCCACCAAAGTCATATTTATAAGTACTAATATATATAAATAAATAAAATAATATATAAATTATGATTAGTATTTAATTTTGCCATGTATTAAGAATACACAATTTATATTTAGTCGTTTTGCTGTTGTTAATCGATGGCTAAATTCTCATTTATTTATTTTTTAAAGTTGTGAAGTATACAAACAACTTTTTCTAGTATTATCCATTTCTCACCCGCCCCCCCCTGCAGTTGATGGATGAGGCGAGGTATGGATGGGGATTTGGTTCTCGGTTGATGGAGCGGCTTGAGGTCCTTCTGATCTATGTCCGACCCATTGCCATCCCTATATGGGATTTGTTGTTGCTAAGAGCAGGCCCGGCCCTGAGGGGTGTTTGGAGGGGCAATGGCCAAGGGCCCAAGGCTAAAAGGGGCCCAATCCTCTAGGTTTTGAAATAGAACTAAGGAAAAAAAAGAAGTGAATGACGCTCACTGAAAAACTGAAAAACTCTTCTTCGGTTCTTCACTTCTTCTCTCTCTCTCTCTTTCCAAGATCCACATTAAAATCTTCTTTTCATTCCCAAAATTTTCTCTAACCTCCATTAAACTCGTTGAAATTTCCCATATTTCTCAAAAATTTAGCTGTTAAATTTCCCTTAAATATGGCAACGGGAATTTAATTTAGGGAAGAATTGGATTTGTATACTGCAATACTCATAAGATTTAGTCTCAATCAAGTGAAGTTATTATGAAATTAAGAATGTAAGTAAGGGTTTTGGGAATTTTTTCTTCGATTGAGATTTGCTTGACTGAGTGACTGTAGAGTTGCTTTGTTGGGGTTACTTCGCCAGATTGCTCTGCCTTTACTGACGCCAGACGGTCAGAAGGTGGTCCTTGGTTGCCGCATGCCGGAGTCCATCGCAATTCGCTTGCTGTCCTGCTGTCATGCTGCGTCGCTGATTGCAATTCACTGCTGCCATAGTGCGGCTGCGCAGTGCTGCTGCTGGATTTATTTTTCCACTTCACTTGTTCAAGGTGTTGTAAATCTAAGCTTAACTGGTTTTAATAGTTATTTAATCTTTGATAAGTGGTTTTTTTCCTTCTCATATAGAGTAACTATACTTTTGATATTAACACACCCTTCGATTTTATATACTACTAATTGTTCAATTTTTTATGTTTGTATTGTTCGTTTGCTCTAGTTCAGCTATCAAGTTAGTGAGTTACTAATATATAAGAAATGTTAATATGAAATGTTATCAAATTTATCTCAATGTATATTAAATTCAAAATGTTCTATTTTACAGAAATTGTACTAATCAAAAAGTATGATAGTCAAATATATTAGATGTTAATAAAAAAACCCAAATGTCAAAGTGGAATTGTTAAAAAGTGGAATTGTTAAAAATGTAAGCTAAAATGAATCCAGCTTTCATGAGTTACGAAACCCATATTCAACCGAACTTTGACCATTAATATGTTTAAATCAATATACGTCAAGAATATAAGTTAACAGTAAGCTGCACTCTTATCTTTCCAGTAAGAAGGTTGTTTCGTCATCTTTTGGAAGAGTAGTTAGTGACATTCTTTGCCTCTCTAGTTCATGTGAGCAGGTGGTATTTTCCTTGGTGAAATGAAATGGTAATGTAGTGGCTAACAAACTAGCAAAAAGTAGTGCAGAATTTTTAGAGATGAGGGTATGGTTGGAGGAATATCCTCCTGTACTCAGTAGTGCTGTAAGCTCTGATATTTTTTCGATGAATGAATAAATTGTGGTGTTTTGATGTCAAAAAAAAAAGAATATAAGTTGACATTAGGGAGGGCCCATTTTTCTTAGTTCGCCCCAGGGCCTCCAAAATGTCAGGGACGGGCCTGGCTAAGAGTGACAACTCATTATTCACTTTTCGCCAGGGTCACAATATGACCTATCTTCTTCTATATGTTGATGATATTATTTTGTGCACATCTTCTAATGCTTTGCGGGACCGTATCATTGCTCATTTGAAATATGAATTTTTTACGTCTGATTTGGGGCCACTCAGTTATTTTTTAGACATTTCAGTTACTCAAACACCTTCCTATATGCTTCTGTCACAAAAGAAGTATGCTTAGGAAATTTTGGTGAGTGCAGGTATAGGGACATGTAAGCCTGCAGTGCCTCCCGTTGAAACTAACTCTAAGCTTAGCTTAGTGCGGATTCGAGTCCCCCAGTGGCTGATCCGACTCATTATCGCAGTCTGGTTGGTTCTCTATAGTACCTTAGTTTTACTCGTCCAGATATTGCTTATGCTGTACAACAAATATGTCTTTTTATGCATATCCCCGGGAGACTCGTTATAAAAATTCAGGGAACCATTGATCATGGGTTACACTTCTACTCAATTGCGCTTGATCACTTATACTGATGCTGATTGGGGTGGGTGTTCAGACACTCGCCGTTCTTTCCAGATATTGTTGTTTTCTGGGAGATAACTTAATTTCCTGGCAGTCTTAGCGTCAGCCCACCCTATCTAGATCAAGTGCCGAGGCAGAATATCATGGCGTCGCGAATGTTGTACCAGAAGCTTGTGGGTTACGTAATCTTCTTTTGGAGTTACATTGTGCTCTTCGACAGACTACTATTGTTTATTATGATAATATCAGTGCTATTTATATATCTCGCAACCCAGTCCAACACTAACGCATCAAACATGTTGAGATATATATTCTTTTTGTACGAGAAAAGGTTGCATTATTGGGTCAAGTACGAGTTTGCATGTTCCTACCAGGTATCAGTTTGCTGACATGTTCAGTAAAGGTCTTCCGCGACAGTTATTTTTAGAGTTTAAGTTCAGTCTCAACGTTCGCCCTCCTCTCGCTCCGACTGTGGGGTGTGATAGAATACAATATTATGTAGGATATATTTTGTTCTTAGATTTATAATCTGGATAAGTTCCCTAGTATGTATAGGACTATCCTTAGGTTGTATAATATAAATATTGATCAATGGTAATTTCTCCAATTGAGGAGTTTCTTCAAATCTAGCAAGGGGTACATGAACAATATCAATTCAACTCAAACAATAATACAACCTATTCTAGGTACAAATAATATCCCATAATAGGCCATAGTGGTTGCGTGAGTCAAGGGAGGGATTAGGTTTTTTATAAATGTAATCCTAACCTAATTTGACATATATTAAGAGGTACTAAAGCTTGGTAGCCTTCATGCATACATTTTTAGAGCTTGACTATCAATAATTAAAAAAAAACTCACCCTAATACACAGGCCCGACCCTGAGCAAGTCCAAAATGGGACTCAGCACAGGGCCCCACAATTAGAGGGGCCCCAAATTTTAAAAAAATATATTTAACTGGTGAACCCAAATACTATAAATCAGCACTCCTTACTCTCTCTGTCCTCTACTGGCACACACAAGCTTTGGCCCAAATACAGTACAAAGCTAATACAAGGCCAACAATTAGAGGGTCCCATATTTCTCTCTCCTTACTCTCTCTCTCCTTACTTTCTCTCTCTCCTTACTTTTCTACTAACATTTAGGACTTTCTCCTAATTCTATGTTCATGGAATCATGCTCAATGGCTCAAGTAGTATGCTTTTAAAATTTTGAAGGTTTTTTATTTTTTAATTTACCTAACTCTAGGTTCTAGTATGAAGCAACAAAATTAACATCAGTGAAATCTTTTCCAATGAGAAAAAATCAATTCCTATAATGGCTGTAAATTTACAAGTTTGATCATCTCTAAATTCACATCTAAAAATTCAGAAATTCAGGTAATTGTATTTTGCTTAGTTTAATTTTTATTTTACCCGTTTGAGATTCTGACTTTTGCTTGTTGATGTTGGTGTATGTTAATTTCTGATTTATCAGTATCACTTTATTTTTGTATTATTTTAGGGAAAAAATATTGGTTACTGATTTCAACTTTTGTATTTGAAAAGAAAAGTAGCAAAACTAGCAATATAAAGTGAGAGAAGTTAATTGAGTCCAGATTCGAGAAAAGGGAGTCGAAGGATTGTTTAGTTATTTTAATTATGCCTTCTCGATTTAGAAAATATAGTTCCGGGCATGAAAAACGTAAAAAGAAAATGAGAGTTGAAAAACAATTTACTTTTAAAATTGTATATTTGGAGGCCTATTTTTCAATATCAGCACAAGGCCTCCATATATTTTGGGGCGGGGCTGCTAATACGGCCCTGGCTAATACTACAAGCCTAAAAGGAGACAAAGAAAAAAATGAGTTTTCTCCTTGTCCTAGCAAACACTTTTATCAAATCTGTGTTTGGAACCTTTGTGCATTCGAACTTGGGGATTAAGGAGATAATACGCAATTCTCGCTTAAAGGTTCTAACTTAAAATTATTGTTTATCTGCTTTATGCATATGTATATTAATATATTAAAAGGTGCTCCTAAAAAAGTTTGTGTGTCACATGGCACTCTCTTCTAAATCTCAAATGCAATTGCTTTATTTCCAAGTCAAACCCTCAATTAAAAAAAATAATGTTGTGTAGTTACAATATATCGAACACGTGACCTTTGAAATGAAAAATGAAAGCTTAACCATGAATCCAACGTACATAACACCACTGTTTAGCATTTCAAAATTAAATATCATAAGGTCTTATAATTATATCTCATTAAAAGATTTACACAAGTAGTTAGATAACAAACCTTTTTATAATAATAACAAGAGACTATTGTAGGCATAAACTCTTACTCCAATTCCTTGTAGAAAGTTAAGCTATTACTTTTATCCCTAAACTTTTAAGGGTTTATTTTTCAAAATATCATGCATGTGAGCATGTCATAACGTCAATTTTTTCTCCTAGCCAATAAAATATAAAAAGCAACAACCCGGAGTATCGCCCGGGATACTCACTAGTTAATACATTAGATCCTGGTATGATCATTAATGTTATTTAAATGTTTCTTTGCGGTTTTAATCATGGAACACACCTTGGCAATGGCACATTAATATTGTTGATAAGACATGACACTCACAATCTCACATCATGACATCATGTATTTATGACTATACAACTAGTTTGTAGGCCCGGGCTATGCCCGAGTACTTTTAGGGCCTGTTCTCCCCCAAATTTATTTTCGCCCGCTTCGGTTCGGTTCGGTTCGATTCAATTCAATTCAATTCGGTTCGGTTCGGTTCAATTCAATTCAATTCGGCTTCGGTTCGGTTCGGTTCGGGCTCATTCAATTCAATTCAGTTCAGTTCCTAAATGATAATCATTACTATTAATTAGTTATAATTTAATTCAGTTCAATTCAGTTCAGTTCAGTTCAATTCAGTTCAGTTCAATTCAATTCAGTTCAGTTCAGTTCAGCTCAGTTCAGTTCAGTTCATTAGTTTTATGCCGAAGAGAACAGGCCCTTAGTTTTCATTATAAAAAATCTACTTTAAAATGGTAGCACTAAATATCATTTTGTTTAGTGGTTAAGTCTTTAGTATATAAACTTGAAGGTCATGGGATCAAATCCTATATAATGCATTTATTATATTTTTTTGTTGTATATAAATCAAAACAATCTAAAGAATAGCGCCACGTGGCGCCGTGCCTTGGTTAAAAACACCTATTAATATATTAATATAGATATTATATGACATGTTTATACTCTCTTAGCCTCTTTCTATGTATTATGGAGTATTCAAACTTAGAACCTCACACCTCTAAATTCTTATAGTGTTAAAATTGGCAAAATGACACCATTTATACAAATCAGGAGTATATATCGGTGACAACATTTTATAAACTACAAAAGTAACAAAAAGAAGATTATATAAATTAACATCTTCACGTTATTGTCCCATCCTGTAACTAACCCGTCACATATATCTAAACCCTCATACTGTCAGTCTGTCATACATGCTTCCAATATTTATCATCTTTATACTTCTTGTGTTCAAACATTTACTATACAATTTCATAATATCGCAATTCATTTATGCAATCAAAGCCTTTTTTCACTTTAATTATTCCATTTCTTTTTTTACTTCTTGATACGTTTAACTTTTCATGTATTGAACGAGATCAGAAACTAATTATAATGGAAGCGTAGAGCTTTAGCAAGAGCTTGACGAGCCAAATAGTTATACATGCAATACTATCCATAAACTTACTTTATATGTTTTTTTTTTTGTGTAATTAAGATTGCTTATGGAAATATATATTTACAGTGAATCCCATCACTTTAAAAATTGGATCCCCGCAGCAGCCACGGATCCCCTCCCTCACTCTCACCGGCGCAGCTCATGTCTCTCTTAATAAAACCGTCAGGCTCGGGATTAGCAAATTTTGCCGGGCCGGACTGAGTTCGAAGGGCTGGGAGGGCTCGCGATTTTGAGGCGGGGGAGGGGAGTTCGAAGGGGTGGTGGAGAGAGAGAGAGAGTTAGGGCTGCGGGGGTGGTGGGGAGGGGGGGGGGGCTGCGTGGGAGTGCGAGGGGGGTGTTGGTGGGGCTGGGGGTGGGGGTGCTGGTGGGCCTGGGGTTGGGGTTGGGGTTGGGGTGCGTTAGGGAAAGAGAGGGGGTTAGGGTTACTTGAGTTTTAGGGTTAATTGAATATTTGAATTTACTTAGGGTTAATTAAGGTTTTAGAGTTAATTACAGTTAATGACTAGCGGAGTTAACCGTCGTTAGTTATTAAGGGTATTTTGATGCATTTTTTAGATAGTCAGGGGTATATGGTGA
This sequence comes from Beta lomatogona, assembly GCA_947646795.1. Classification (NCBI taxonomy): domain Eukaryota; kingdom Viridiplantae; phylum Streptophyta; class Magnoliopsida; order Caryophyllales; family Amaranthaceae; genus Beta; species Beta lomatogona. The sequence goes on along the minus strand of CANSNZ010001032.1, from coordinate 153,658 downwards.
ATTCGAAAAAAAGTTAGGGTATCTGGTGAATACAAAAATTTGTCAAGGGTATATGATGAAAAAACCGTTTTTTTATTCATCATATTAGCACTGGTTCATGATGGGGGTGAATTTTTTTTTTTTTTATAATTCCATAAACTATTTTTTGTTTTTTATCCCATAAATTATTTTTTGTTTAGAGTAGTGGATGCACAAACAAACACTTCCACAATGTTAAAAAAAACAATTGCTCTCTCGCATAAAGCCGGAGCTCCATCCAAAGTGCAACAAAGGCGGATTTCTCACACCTCACACTCCCAAGTCCCAATCTCACATTTTTGCTACAAAGGGATCGATAACTTGACAGTTTTAAGTTTTAACAGAGTTATAGGCTTATAGCCTAATGTAGTCTGTACCCGTTTAAAATCTTTAATTCCTTGTTGTGTTGGTTGGATCAAGGACAGGCATACATTTAGTGGAGATGCATGCCCCATGGCCCATTGGCGCTTGCTGGATTACACGTTTAAAATATTTGTTTCCTTGTTGTGTCGGTTGTGAATATAGTGATACGGCTTACTCTAATATGGGTGTCTGAAACTCATATACTTCCTTTGTTATATTTTAAATGAATGTAGGGCCTTGGCAGGGGCGGGGCAAAGGTAATGGGAGCCATGTACCATTTCTTAATGTTGGGCCCTTAATTCATAATTCAAAACAAGTAAAAAGTTCTTATTACGAGAAAAGAAAATAATTATAATGAGTTATCTCTTATACTCTTTTTTTTTAAGATGGTATCTCTTTTACTTTTTTAAAGGGGTTGTTTAGTGCAAATTCTTGGAAAATTGAACATAATGGACTTCATTAAAGATAGTTAGAACTTGGAAGGATAGAAAGTGAGAATTTTACGGGGAGAATTAGCCATTAATGTGAACATAACTCTAGACTACAAGTTTCTAAGAGGTCATTAATGTGGGGCAATGTCATTATCCAATAGGTCAATGGGGGCGGGTATATTGGGTATTTTGCAGCTAATGAATGCTGTAATTAAAAGTGAAAAACAAAAAAAAACCTTTAGGAAAGTTAACGCTAGCAACAGATTTCGATCCCAGAACCTACTCATCTTCGTCCGCACGCGTTACCACTGATCCAGATGAATTCATTTTGTTTATTTTGCAAACAAAACATACCTAACGCAATTCGGGGCCCCTAATTTTTGGGGGCCCTATGCGGTCGCGCACCTTGCTCCGGTCAAGAACCGCACCTGGGCCTTGGTAAGAAGATTTAGGACATGAGATAGATAGAGTGAAAGAAAAAGAGGGTTCCATGTAATGAGGAGAGAGGTAGAGAAAAGTGAATATCAAATAAAATAATGTTTCATTTATTTCAAAACGGCCTAAATGGTAAGTGTTTATTTTATTTTAGAATAGAGGAAATATATGATATAATGTACATATTACAATAGTACAATTACGAGTATACCCTTAGTATCCTATATTATCTTTTTAAAACTTGTAACTAGTTTTTAGGCCCGGGCTATGCCCCGAGTACTTATAGTTTTCATTATTAATAATTTACTTTAAAATGATATCACCAAATATCATTTGGTTTAGTGGTTAAGTCTTTAGTATATAAACTTGATGGGCATTTACTATATTTTTTTTGTTGTATATAAATCATGTGTAGTAAAACAATATAAGGAAGAGCGCCACGTGGTGCCGTTCCTTGGTTAAAAATACCTTTTAATATATTAGTATAGATATTATTTGACATGTTTATACTCTCTTAGTCTTTTTCAATGTATTATGGAGTATTCAAACTTAGAACCTCACACCTCTAAATTCTTATAGTGTTAAAATTGGCAAAATGACACCATTTATACAAATCAGGAGTATATATCGGTGACAACATTTTATAAACTACTCAAAGTAACAAAAAGAAGATTATATAAATTAACATCTTCACATTATTGTTCCATCCTGTAACTAACCCGTCACATATATCTAAACCTCATACTGTCATACATGTTTCCAATATTTATCATCTTTATACTTCTTGTGTTCAAACATTTACTATACCATTTCATAATATCGCAATTCATTTATGCAATCAAAGCCTTGTTTCACTTTAATGATTCCATTTCTTTTTCACTTCTTGATACATTTAACTTTTCATGTATTGAACGAGATCAGAAACTAATTACAATGGAAGTGGAGAGCTTTACAAAGAGCTTGACGAGCCAAATAGTTATACATGCAATACTATTAATATCTTTACTTTACATGCTCTTTTTTTTTGTGTAATCAAGATTGCTTATGGATATATATTTACAGTGAAGCCCATCACTTTAAAAATTGGATTAACTGTTAAATACTGTACATCATTATCACCTAGCCTAAAATACAAAGAGCATATTACTGTTGATATGTTGTTAGTTAGTCATTTCAGATAACATATTTTGTGCTACTGGCCAATATTTCTTATATTTTTTACATTGTTTCATATCATATTTATATAATTACTTCCAACACTTGATTGATAGTTTGATTTAGTGAAAACTGTCTTAATAATTGATACTTGATCCGTTGTTCGTTTTATAACTCTGTATATGTTTTTTATAATATATCGATAGTCTTTTGCTAGTAAGAATATTTATTTTGTTATTTTTTGTAACAATGTGATCAAGAATGAAAGCTCTGCTAAGTACATTGTTGAAAGTTTCCCTTTTCATTAAAAAAATGTAAAACTCTAGACTATAAAATTTATTTTGGAATTTATGTTTGAATAACTCCGAACCCACGTGGCTCAATTCCTGGATCCGCCACTGTGTACATGAAAGGCTGAAAGCTAAGGTCTGTTGGATATGAAAACAAATGATACAGTAAATAAGATAATTAAACAACATCCACAACAATATGAGATGCATGTTCTATATAGTAATATTCTGGTACAATTAACTTTTTCATATAGTACCATCTAAAACTCTTGAATTTCACATGGTAATAACCATCATTTATTAGTACTTTTACGTGATTTTTTGTGAAGGAACATTTCTATATATGTAGCTACTAGCTACCAGTATAACAGGAGTAGGGATAGCAATCCAGTCCGGATCCGCCCTGGTCCGATCCGCTCCGAGGCAAAAAACCGAGTCGACTCCGAGAAAAACAAAATCCGCATCCGACTCCGTTTAAAAAGTAGGTTCGGAGTCGAGTCTCATAAAAAATCCGACTCATCCGAGCCGACTCCAACGGATGTCCGACATAATCCGACTCCGACTTTGAGGCAATAAGTCTTATTTTTTTATATTAATGTATTACATATGTATACTCTAACTTTGATTTTAACTTTCAAAGCAATTGGTCTTATTTTATATTAATATTATTTTATGTATGCTATATAAAATGTATGTGGCAAAAGATATATATATAGCCATTAGCCAGACACAATACACATATCATATCATTTATAATAATTAGTTTTAGTTAATTATATACTTTGGAAGATTTTTAACTATCGTTTGAAATATATACAAGATTTTTTTGTAACATAAAACCATTGCGAAAAAAAGTCGGAGTCGGAGTCAGAGTCGGATTTTCGAATTTTAAGTCGGATCGGATTCGGATTATCGGAGTCGGATGTCGGAGTAGGGTCGGAGTCGGATGTTCGGATTTAAAGTCGGATCAGATTCGGATTATCGGAGTCGGAGTCAGATTTAAAATCCGACTTCTTGTAGGGTCGGAGCCGGATTATGCATAATCCGGTCCAAATCCGACCCGTCGCCATTCCTAAATAGGAGTCTATCAAAATACATATATATCTAGAGGTGTCAATTCAGTTCAACAGTTCGGTTATGGTTATAACCAAACAGTTCAGTTGATATCAGTTCAGTTTGTATCAGTTGAAATAATTAACAGTTCAGTTCAGTTCAGTTAACAAACTTTTCAGTTCAGTTTAATTCAGTTTTTTTCCTTTCCATTTTCAGTTCAGTTCAGTTGCAGTTTAAATCAGTTTTATCCAAACAGTTAAACCAACCAACGGTTGAATCCATAGCAGTTAAAATTTGTTGCGGTTATTTTCAGTTTCGTTTCGGTTAATTTCAGTTATTGACAAAAACCACATAACTTCGGCGATAATCGCATCGGTTCGGGTAGAAGTTAATCACATTCTTGTATTTGTTCGGGAAAAATTGAGCTTCATGTCGGGTTTTGGCCAGATGTTTTTTCGGGTCCGGTTAAAAATGGATGCAACAAATAAGTGTTGTCGGCACTTCCGCAATTACCTCGAAAAAAATAGTTGTACTTCATAAAAACGTGTATGAAAGTGACATTGGTAGAAGTGTATTTTATTACTGATATATATGATTTGGAATAAGACAAATTTATATAAGTCGATATTCAAACTTTTAGTTGTATGCAAATCATATCATATTTGATTTAAAAAGGACGTCTCATATCAATATAAATTATTATAAACTTCCTCAAAAGACGAGTTAGACATTTTAAAAAAGTTGATTATATTAATGTCTTACTTTAACTATAAGGGCTTACTATAAGTCTATAACGATACTAGTCAATTGAGGCTGAAAAACATATAATCGACGTAAAATAAGTTAATATTATATTAGATCAAGGTATCTATGTGTGACAGTAAAGTAATTGAAAACCACTTTGCTTAATTTATAGTAAGATTAAGTTGTATCCATTTTGATTTTGAAACATAATATTCGAGTAAACCAAATTGATATTGGATTACAACGAATCTCGAACTACAACGATTAAAGAATGTGAGAACCAAATAGATTGAACTTGTCACTAATTAGATTAAACTAGTCACTATATTACAAAGATGGTTTGTTCTCTTCTTAATATTGGGATTGGACCGTTGTCCAGTTTAGAATTAAGAGTATGCTGTCTCTCACAAGTTACAAGACCAATTGATTGAGCATAACATTGCTCCATGCCTCCATTACGATATCGAAAATAATATTGAAGTGAAACAAGTTAGTATAAGGTTATTAGATATTGTATCAATGTGAAACGATAACATAAATGAAGATAAGAACACTCCAATGTAGTTAATCGTTTATAAGTTACAATTATTTTAAATTTCAAATATCTAATTTAACTGAAACAAGTTGATACTAGATTATATAATGTATCAATGTAAGCTTACAATGTAACTGAAAAGGGCAATGATCTATCAAAATGAACCTTGCTTAAGCTTTGTGTGTCGCAAATACAAAACATATTGCTAAAGCAAAACAAGTTGATAAGTGAAGTTGTTATTAACTTATTCTATTAGACGTTATATATGAGAATATATCTAAACACATAAACAAATTGAAACAATTTGTTATTGCACAAGACTTGTAACGCCCTATAATTTAATATAATTCTAATAATGATATACTACATGATAGTACCAGGATCGAACCAAATATTACATCTTTTATTTATTTATTAAGATGTGTTGTAGAGTTTGCATTTCTACATGTTTTTATAGGGGGTTTGTGTCGGTTTATACCCAATTATTGTCTTAATAAGTCAACTACCTTTTTAGGTTAGTAGTTAGCAAAATGACTTGCTCCATATACTGGCTTTACACAACTCATATGCAAAAATCATACACTTCATTTTTATTGTAATGAAGTTTTGACACGTCAAATCTAAGAGAAGAAAATTCTCTTTTTAACTCCAAGTTCTTCAGTTAAACATTACATCACGTATACATGTATTCCATCTGAATGGATAATTATAAAATTTGGATATACTTGTAATAATGTATCCAATGTAAGCTATTCCTTCTAATTTCAGTTATAAAATTTGCATTTACATATTCTTTTTAAACGGGAAACGATTGTACGATCTTAGGTAAAATCATTAGTGAAGATTTCAAAAACTAAATTACGTCGGTCATTAGCTTCACCGTTTATAAGTTAGGAGCATTGTAGGTTTATGCAGTACTTACTAAAAATCCTACTAGATATATTTATAAGCTCATAAACTAGTAATTGATAATTTTATTAATCTTTGACCCTTAAAGTACTTTATAAACTATAATGTTAATATAAATGATATATGTATGCACATATAATTTGCCCTGAGCAAATGCACAAAGCCAAGGAAACACATAACTTCATCTAAAATAATCATATAAATGACAAAAGAACGTATATAAGATCTTAGGGACTAGATTATTTTATAATAATACTTTAACCTTCAATCCCTTACTAATAATAAATATTTTTTTTTCCTGGTTATTACATTATCCCCTCTTTAAAAGAAGTTTCGTCCTCGAAACTTAAAGTTAAATTACCTTAAAATAAGTGTGGGTACTTATTTCGCATATCCTGTTCGACTTCCCATGTAGCTTCTGTTTCGACGTGATTAGACCTTAACACCTTTACTAACGGAATTACTTTGTTGCGTAGTACCTTATCTTTATGATCTAGAATTTGAACAGGTCTCTCTTCATAAGTCAAATCTTCTCCAACTCGAACAGGGGGTATATTAATGACATGGGATGGGTCTGGTATATATCGACGTAAAAGTGAAACGTGAAACACATCATGTATTCGAGAAAATTCAGAAGGGAGTGCTAATCGGTAAGCTACGTTTCCAATTTTCTCGATAATCTCAAATGGCCCAATGTATCTGGGACGAAGTTTTCTTGCTTTGCCAAACCTCACTACTCCTCTGGTAGGGGAAACTTTTAAAAATACTGACTCACCTACAGAAAATTCTACATGTCTTCGTTTAAGGTCAGCATAACTTTTCTGACGGCTCTGTGCAGTTCTCATTTTATCCTGAATGATTCGAACCTTGTCAGATGTTTCTTGTATCATTTTAGGTCCAATTATCTTCGATTCATCTATATCGCTCCAACATAAAGGGGTTCTACATTTTCGTCCATATAGAGCTTCGTAAGGTGCCATATCAATGCTAGCATGGTAACTATTGTTATAGGAGAATTCTATTAATGGCAAATACTTTTCCCAGGAACCTTTGAATTCTAAAACACAAGCTCGTAACAAGTCTTCTAAAGTTTGAATTATACTCTCAGTCTGGCCATCTGTAGCTGGGTGAAAGGCGGTGCTAATGTTCAGTTGTGTACCCAATGCTTTCTGTAGCTTTTGCCAAAACTTAGACACATATCGGGAATCTCGATCAGACACAATAGAGCTAGGTACTCCATGAAGTCTAATAATCTCTTCAACATACTTTCTTGCTAATCGCTCAAGATCCCAAGTATTATGAATTGCTAAGAAATGAGCACTTTTTGTAAGCCTATCCACTATTGTAACGCCCCGACTACTAATCAACATCATTACTTTAGTTAATTGGTTATTAGCAGCGGAACCTATATAGTCGGTGCGTTACTGCCGTACTTTCCAATTGGAAAGCACAAGGCAAACATAAATTCATAAAAGCCTACACATATTATAACCAGAAAACGTGACTATCCATTAACAAAAACTTAAGTTAAAACTTAACCATTGTACATAGTCTGACATTTATTATGATCATAAGTGTTTAAGAAAGCTTTAACTATTAAACTACATAACTATTCCTCACTGCTACGCCATCCCGTTATCACCATCAGTACCTAAAACAGAAAACAAAACGTCATGAGCCGAGGCTCAGTAACATACTACTCTAACAACGTAAACTCATTTCAAATCGTTTTATTAGCAAACAGGGAGGAGAGAAAAAGTAAAACTATTTCATAACATTTGATCATAATCATTATCACATATCTTCTATCATGTTCATAAGCATATATCATTTATTTGGTAACTTGGCGAGTACAACGGAAGGGACGTCTCCCCAGAACATAACATCATCGTAAACGGAAGGCAGCCACCCGAGGACGAAAGCCCTCATAAACGGAAGGTGGCGTTAGTGCCCAAAGTATAGTAATGCGGTGCCACCCGAGGACATTAGCCCTTATAATCGGAAGGTGGGGAACCGGCCAGAAGGTACGTGCACGACCCATGATAACAGAATACTGCCAAGAACCGTCTTTCACTTGAATTTATCATGTTTCATAACTTTTAAGTGTATTCATAATCACCATGATATATCATATTCTTTACTTTGCATTCATAACAAAACATCGTCTTGCTTCCATAACGTCATTATAACATTATTTCATATCATCACATTTGTCACAAAACATTTCATATCCCGCAATCCATATACCAAATAATACTATTAACGTAAGCATTATTATAAAACATAATTAGAAAGGGAATGCGGGTGTTAGCAGTAGACGTTACCTGAAATCCTTCGTGATGATTTTCGTAGCCGGGGGAGGCTTGTAATATCCTTTATCTTCTTTAATCTATTCAAGAATAGTTTTATTAATACATGTTTCATTATTTAGCTTTTAAGCCTAAATATTAGTTAAAATTTATTATAGTCATAGAGTTTGTCATAAGGTCAAAAAAAAAAGGTTTAATAGTAGTCATTACTATCTAAGTTGTCTTCAATCTATTAAACTGACTCTTTAATCAACTAATAAATGGAATAACTCCTTTTGTTATACTTTAAAATTATTGAACAATTACAACTCATAACAACTTATGCTATTTCATTTTATTATCGAAGTACACTATTATGTTCATAAATTATTATCATTATATGAGTCCATAGTTACTGATCAATTGACCATCTATTATTAATTACTAAGTTTGTTGTTATAATAGAACCCTTAACATTATCATGATATTATTTAGTTACATTAAACTAATAAAGCAAACTCACATGTTATTATATATATAAGTTGTTTTATTTTAAATTAACTCAACATTAACTACTAATAAGCTTATTAGTTTGTAATTAGTTTTAATTCAACTCAACTAATATAGTAATTAAAAGTTATAGCTTAATATAATGTATACCAATCCAAATAACAAATTCCTTCCATCTTTTAGCCCAACAACTTACCAATCAGTTTCACTAACACTAAGCTTTAGTTCTAATGGATTATCCAGGGCCCAAAACTAATATTAACCAACTAAGCATTATTGGGCTTGTATTTAAAACAACATAAAAATCAAAATTCCTAACATTAGAAATGTGGTATGTATACCTCTGCTTCTTAGAGAAGAGATGACAAAGCAGCGTAGCTTCGGGTTCCGGCGCCGGTGGTCGGCAGTGGTCAGAAGCAACGGCGGCGCAGGTCGGAGCGGGGCTGGTGGCGCAGGCGTCTCCGGCGCGGCGCAGCAACGAACGGAGGGGGGGCGCGGGTTGAGCTAGAGAGATGAGCAATGACGTGAGGAGTACGTGGCTGGGTTTGCGGTGGTGCAGGAGGTCGGAGTTCGATGTGGCAGGTATACGGTAGTGGTGCGGCAGCAGGTTGTGTGGTGGTGGTTGTTGCCCAAACAGAGGAGATGGAGGGGTGATGTTTGAAGGTGGGTGACAATGGCTATTTATAGCCATTGATGAACTTCTAGAAAGCTTGAGATACAAATGAGGTTGTAGAGAAGTTGAGTGAGAATTGTTTTCTTGGTGTAATGGTGGCATTATCTTAGAGGTTTGAAGATGACAAAGTTTCACCTTTATTTGCCATGTAAGAGAAAGGAGGAGGTGGAAGAAGGAGGGGGGAGGAAGGAGGATGAAGAAAGAATTTTGGTGGGAAAACAAAAGTCAAACTTAAGTTCATCTTGACTACTACCTCCTTATTTTTCTTTTTTTCTTTTTTTTTCTTTTCTCCTTTTTTTTTTATTATTATTATTATTATTATTATTATTATTATTATTATTATTATTTAACCCAAAAATAATTTCACCTTATACTTCATATTTTATATTAAAGGAGAAGTTGTGTATACTTTTTATTGTGATTTTTAATTACTTACTTATTAAGCTAATTATAATTCATAACTACTTAACAAAAATTACATTCTTCTCTTTTATTTATTTTAGAAATAAAATACCTTAACATCTTATAATAGTTTAATTAGAATTTCATTGATAACATAATTAGCAGAACAACAACTAGTTACCTAATTAAGCATTTTAGATTTTCAGGATATTACATCCTCACCCCCTTAGAAAAAGTTTCGTCCTCGAAACTTAAATAACATAGGTCAAAAGCAAACATTACGTATTTATCAACTTAAGCATTCTTATGTATGAAATTCACATAATCATATACACATATATAAGATTCAAAATCACATAATCATATACACATAGTTGCATGAAATTCACCTATTCGAATAGGTGAGGGTGTTTTGTTCTCATCTGGTCCTCTACTTCCCAAGTAGCTTCTGATGACGTGTGATTAGCCCATAAAACCTTCACCATGGGAATCACTTTATTTCTAAGTTGCTTTTCTCTATGATCGAGAATTTCGATTGGCTTTTCCTCATATGTCAGGTCGTTTCTTAGCTGCACGGGCTCGTGTCTAATGACGTGGCTAGGATCTGGTATGTATTTCCGCAACATTGATACGTGGAAGACATTATGAACCTTATCTAAATCTGTAGGCAGCGCCAGGCGATAAGCTACTTCGCTAATTCGCTCTAGAATCTCATATGGACCAATATACCTCGGACTTAGCTTACCAGACTGACCGAATCTCATGATCACCAACTTCGAATTCCAGCGGTCTCCTTCGACGATCTGCGTAGCTCTTTTGTCTACTCTATGCAGCTTTCATTCTAGTTTGAATTAATCGTACTTTCTCTATCGTTTCTTGTATCAATTCAGGTCCAATCATCCGAGCTTCATCAATATCATTCCAACAGAGGGGTGTTCTGCATCGTCTTCCATAAAGTGCTTCATATGGAGCCATTTTGATGCTAGCTTGATAGCTGTTGTTGTAAGAAAACTCTGCTAGTGGCAAGTATTTCTCCCAACTTCCTTGAAAATCTAGTATACATGCTCTCAACATGTCTTCAAGAGTCTGAATTGTTCGTTCTGTTTGACCATCTGTTGCCGGATGAAAGGCTGTACTGAAATCGAGTCTCGTGCCAAGAGCTCTTTGTAACTCTTTCCAAAATTTCGCTTGGAATCTTGAGTCTCGATCAGACACAATAGAACTTGGCACTCCATGTAATCTGACAATTGTGCTCTCGTACAACTCAGCTAGCTTATCCAGGCTCCAGTTATTCTTAATGGCCAAGAAATGTGCGGATTTTGTCAATCTATCCACAATAACCCATATGGAGTTCATACCTCGTGATGATGGTGGTAATCCCATAATAACATCCATCGAAATTGAATCCCATTTCCAAGAGGGAATATCTAATGGTTGCAGCAATCCTGCAGGCCTCTAGTGCTCGATTTTTATCCTTTGACAAGTCAGACATTTTGCTACAAATTCTGCAACTTCTTGCTTCATATTGCTCCACCAGAATGTTTGCTTTAGATCCTTGTATAATTTATTTCCTCCAGGGTGAACAGAGAAAGGACTGTTGTGGGCTTCTTCCAAAATTCTTCTCTTTAATACTTCGTTGGCAGGGAAACATATTCGACCTTGAAATTTCAACATGCCATCATCCTAGATCACAAATCCCGGTGATTTTCCCTTTTTCACATCATTCCTTATCTTTTCCAACTCCAAGTCTCCATTTTGTGCCTCTTTTATCTCTTCCAACAGATTCGGTTTCAACTCCAATGCATACAATTGTGCTTCAGTTCTTTGCTGTATAACTCTCACTTCCATCTTCCTTAAATCATCGCTAATTTCTTTTGGCATGGTTACGATTGCATTTAAATGGGATTTTCGGCTTAAGGCATCAGCTACAACATTTGCTTTTCCCGGGTGATATTGGGTGTCAAGATCATAATCTTTTAGGAGTTCTAGCCACCTACGTTGCCTCAAGTTTAACTCTTTTTGTGTGAAAATGTATTTAAGCCTTTTATGGTCGGTGAAGATCTTGCATGGAACACCATAAAGATAGTGTCGCCATATTTTGAGAGCAAACACAACCGCGGCTAGTTCAAGGTCATGAGTTGGGTAGTTTTGTTCATGGGGTTTGAGTTGACGAGAAGCATAGGCTATAACTTTCTCATTCTGCATTAAGACACACCCTAATCCATGCTTAGAGGCATCACTATACACAACAAATTCATCTATACTAGAAGGGAGGGTGAGAACAGGGGCAGAGGTAAGACGCTTCTTTAACTCCTGAAATGCTACTTCACATTCATCACTCCATTCAAACTTGACTAATTTCCTTACCAATCGTGTTATGGGCATAGCTACCTTGGAGAAATCTTTGACAAATCTTCTATAGTATGCTGCTAAACCCATAAAACTCCGAACTTCAGAGACATTGGTAGGTCTAGGCCATTCTATGATAGCTTCTATTTTCTACGGATCAACAGAGATTCCAAGATCTGAAATGATGTGCCCTAAAAAGGCAATTTCTTTCAACCAGAACTCACATTTCTTCAACTTCGCGTATAACTTCTTTTCTCTTAATACTTCCAACACCTTCCTCAAGTGTTCTTCATGCTCATTTAAGTTTCTCGAAAATACTAGAATGTCATCGATGAATACGACCACAAACTTATCAAGGTAGGGTTTAAATACTCGGTTCATGAGGTCCATGAAAACAGCAGGGGCATTGGTCAACCCAAAGGGCATTACTGTAAATTCATACTGACCGTATCGGGTTCTGAACGCAGTTTTTGAGATATCTTCTGGCTTAATGCGAAGTTGATGATCTCAAATCTATCTTAGAAAAAGTAGTTGCACCTCGAAGCTGATAAAAAAGGTCATCAATGCGGGGTAATGGATATTTATTCTTAATGGTAATCTTGTTTAATTCTCGATAATCGATACATAACCTCAGGCTTCCATCTTTCTTCTTAACAAATAGCACTGGTGCACCCCATGGTGACACGCTAGGTCGGATGTATCCCTTTTCGAGCAATTCATCTAGTTGTTTTTTCAACTCTTGTAACTCAGCAGGTGCCATTCGATAAGGTGCTTTTGAAATAGGAGCGGATCCCGGAATAAGGTCAATGCTAAAGTCTATTTCTCTTTGTGGAGGCATGCCAGGTATTTTTTCCGGAAATACATCAGGATATTCACAAACTATGGGAATGTCGGACAAAGAGGGCTCATGGGTGGTTAAGTCTACTACATTGCAAAGGTACCCATGACAACCTTTTGCAAGCAACTTAAAGGCTTTTGAGGTTGAGACAATTTTGGGTCTGACTTTTCTTCTTTGGTAAGAAACCCTACATCCATCTGGTTTTCTAAGAGTTATTTTATGGTTAAGGCAATTAATGTCGGCTTTATACTTAGACAACCAATTCATTCCCAAAATTACATCAAAGTTGGTTAATTCAAATTGAACTAGGTCCGCTAGAAATTTACAGCCTCCTACTAGGATAGGGCAATTTCTATACATAACATTACATGAGATGGATTCACCATTTGGGAGTGTAACAGACATAGCAGAGAAATCAGGGCATGGTTTTGCGTTCAATTTTCTAGAAAATGCAGCTGATATAAATGAATGGGAAGCTTCAGAATCGAAAAGAACATAAGCAGGAACAGAGTTGACAGGGAAAATACCAGTAATAACGGTATCATCTGCTTCTGCTTCCTCACGTTGCATCATGAATACTCTTCCGGCTTGCGGGGGTCCATGGGGAGGATTTCTGTTCGTGTTGGCATTGCTTGCATTTCCAGAGTTATGAATATTCCTTTGATCCCTTATAATGCCACGATTATTGACATTTTCGCTTCGCCAATCTGGAAGTGGGCAATTCCTAATCACATGACCAGGTTTACCACACCGATAACATTGGTCACTTCCTCTTCGACAATCCTTTTCCAGATGGCCTTGTTTTCCACATTTACTGCACCAACGAACTTGTCTTTGATTACGATTATCTCCTGAGTATCCTGTGTTCAGCCTCTTGTAGGAGTTGTTGCTAGGTTGGCTTTCTTGAGGCTTCCCCTTCCTTTTACCACTTTCAAAAACCTCTTTCCTAAGTTTCGTTTTCCGCTCCACATTGATGGCTCTGTCGTAGAGTTCCTGGTAGGACTTGCTCATATGAGATGCAAGCTTTTCCTGGAGATCAAGGTTCAAGCCTCCTTCAAACCTGTTCATCTTTTGACGATCAGTCGTCACCAAGTCTGGAGCAAATCGAGCAAGCTCATTAAATCTCACAGCATACTCCAGCACTGACATACCCCTTTGTTTCAGATGGATAAATTCAGATTCCATTTCAAGCTGCAAAGATTGGGGATAAAATTGGTTTCTCATGGACTCCTTTAACTTTTCCCAACCAAAGTCAGCCTGGTTTTGCATTTCCTTGGCTGTTTTCCACCAAAGATCTGCTTGCCCTTTCAGATAAAACACAGCAAAATTAACCTTCCACTTATCAGGACACTGAGTGACTTCAAACAATTTCTCCATACTGTTCAACCACTCCTCAAATTCGGTGGGGTCTGGTTTTCCGTCATAGGTTGACGGCTTATGAGCAGAGAACTTCTTGAACATATTCGAGCATTCCTCCTGCTCTGTTTTGGCTTTTTGTCGATTGCCTTGTAGAAGTTCCATCATCATAAGTTTCATCAATTCCATCTGATTGTCATTCTTATTTTCAGTGGTATCTCCGGGAACAGAGTCATTTTGCAAAGCATCAACCCTTGCTCTCATTTCTTCAAGCGTAACATTGGACTCATGGTTTCCATTTCCTCCATTAGTAGGTTCATTCTCACTTGTTGCCATTTTCTAAAACATCAAAATGTTTCACGTTTATGACATATTCTTTTGATAAATAATAATATCATAAAAGTATTCCCTTCCCGATCCTATCACTCACACTCATTTCTATTTTAAACAACTTATTTACTTATATATTTTCTTATAACTTTAATGTCATATTATAGACTTTGAAAACTAACATATAATTCCTGAAAGTTAACCAAACCTTCATTATATTTAAGAAATTTCTTAAGGTATTTAACTAATAATGAATGTAAAACCCCTTTAAGGTTTTACTTATAGCACCGAAACCGTTGCTCTGATACCACTCTATAACGCCCCGACTACTAATCAACATCATTACTTTAGTTAATTGGTTATTAGCAGCGGAACCTATATAGTCGGTGCGTTACTACCGTACTTTCCAATTGGAAAGCACAAGGCAAACATAAATTCATAAAAGCCTACACATATTATAACCAGAAAACGTGACTATCCATTAACAAAAACTTAAGTTAAAACTTAACCATTGTACATAGTCTGACATTTATTATGATCATAAGTGTTTAAGAAAGCTTTAACTATTTAACTACATAACTAGTCCTCACTGCTACGCCATCCCGTTATCACCACCAGTACCTAAAACAGAAAACAAAACGTCATGAGCCGAGGCTCAGTAACATACTACTCTAACAACGTAAACTCATTTCAAATCGTTTTATTAGCAAATAGGGAGGAGAGAAAAAGTAAAACTATTTCATAACATTTGATCATAATCATTATCACATATCTTCTATCATGTTCATAAGCATATATCATTTATTTGGTAACTTGGCGAGTACAACGGAAGGGACGTCTCCCCAGAACATAACATCATCGTAAACGGAAGGCAGCCACCCGAGGACGAAAGCCCTCACAAACGGAAGGTGGCGTTAGTGCCCAAAGTATAGTAATGCGGTGCCACCCGAGGACATTAGCCCTTATAATCGGAAGGTGGGGAACCGGCCAGAAGGTACGTGCACGACCCATGATAACAGAATACTGCCAAGAACCGTCTTTCACTTGAATTTATCATGTTTCATAACTTTTAAGTGTATTCATAATCACCATGATATATCATATTCTTTACTTTGCATTCATAACAAAACATCGTCTTTCTTCCATAACGTCATTATAACATTATTTCATATCATCACATTTGTCACAAAACATTTCATATCCCGCAATCCATATACCAAATAATACTATTAACGTAAGCATTATTATAAAACATAATTAGAAAGGGAATGCGGGTGTTAGCAGTAGACGTTACCTGAAATCCTTCGTGATGATTTTCGTAGCCGGGGGAGGCTTGTAATATCCTTTATCTTCTTTAATCTATTCAAGAATAGTTTTATTAATATATGTTTCATTATTTAGATTTTAAGCCTAAATATTAGTTAAAGTTTATTATAGTCATAGAGTTTGTCATAAGGTAAAAAAAAAAGGTTTAATAGTAGTCATTACTATCTAAGTTGTCTTCAATCTATTAAACCGACTCTTTAATCAACTAATAAATGGAATAACTCCTTCAGTTATACTTTAAAATTATTGAACAATTACAACTCATAACAACTTATGCTATTTCATTTTATTATCGAAGTACACTATTATGTTCATAAATTATTATCATTATATGAGTCCATAGTTACTGATCAATTGACCATCTATTATTAATTACTAAGTTTGTTGTTATAATAGAACCCTTAACATTATCATGATATTATTTAGTTACATTAAACTAATAAAGCAAACTCACATGTTATTATATATATAAGTTGTTGTTTTTTAAATTAACTCAACATAAACTACTAATAAGCTTATTAGTTTTTAATTAGTTTTAATTCAACTCAACTAATATAGTAATTAAAAGTTATAGCTTAATATGATGTATACCAATCCAAATAACAAATTCCTTCCATCTTTTAGCCCAACAACTTACCAATCAGTTTCACTAACACTAAGCTTTAGTTCTAATGGATTATCCAGGGCCCAAAACTAATATTAACCAACTAAGGATTATTGGGCTTGTATTTAAAACAACATAAAAAATCAGAATTCCTAACATTAGAAATGTGGTATGTATACCTCTGCTTCTTAGAGAAGAGACGACAAAGCAGCGTAGCTTCGGGTTCCGGCGCCGGTGGTCGGCAGTGGTCAGAAGCAACGGCGGCGCAGGTCGGAGCGGGGTTGGTGGCGCAGGCGTCTCCGGCGCGGCGCAGCAACGAACGGAGGGGGGCGCGGGTTGAGCGAGAGAGATGAGTAATGACGTGAGGAGTACGTGGCTGGGTTTGCGATGGTGCAGGAGGTCAGAGTTCGATGTGGCAGGTATACGATAGTGGTGCGGCAGCTGGTTGTGTTGTGGTGGTTGTTGCCCAAACAGAGGAGATGGAGGGGTGATGTTTGAAGGTGGGTGACAATGGCTATTTATAGCCATTGATGAACTTCTAGAAAGCTTGAGATACAAATGAGGTTGTAGAGAAGTTGAGTGAGAATTGTTTTCTTGGTGTAATGGTGGCATTATCTTAGAGGTTTGAAGATGACAAAGTTTCACCTTTATTTGCCATGTAAGAGAAAGGAGGAGGTGGAAGAAGGAGGGGGGAGGAAGGAGGATGAAGAAAGAATTTTGGTGGGAAAACAAAAGTCAAACTTAAGTTCATCTTGACTACTACCTCCTTATTTTTCTTTTTTTCTTTTTTTTTCTTTTCTCCTTTATTATTATTATTATTATTATTATTTATTATTATTATTATTATTATTATTATTTAACCCAAAAATAATTTCACCTTATACTTCATATTTTATATTAAAGGAGAAGTTGTGTATACTTTTTATTGTGATTTTTAATTACTTACTTATTAAGCTAATTATAATTCATAACTACTTAACAAAAATTACATTCTTCTCTTTTATTTATTTTAGAAATAAAATACCTTAATAGCTTATAATAGTTTAATTAGAATTTCATTGATAACATAATTAGCAGAACAACAACTAGTTAGCTAATTAAGCATTTTAGATTTTCAGGATATTACAACTATAACCCATATAGAATTCATCCCTTGAGGAGTTGTTGGTAATCCCATAACAAAATCCATTGCTATTGACTCCCATTTCCAAGTGGGTATATCCAAAGGCTGCAAAAGTCCTGAAGGGCGCTGATGTTCTATTTTTACTTGTTGGCAAGTTAGACATTTGGCAACGAATTCTGCAATTTCTTGCTTCATGTTACTCCACCAAAACATACCACAAAGATCTTTATACATTTTATTTCCACCTGGATGTACAGAGTAAAGGGTATTATGTGCTTCATTCAAGATTCTCCTTTTTAAATCTATCTGATTCGGTACACACAATCGTCCTTGAAAACGAAGTGACCCATCTTCTTGTATCACAAAACCAGTCTCTTTCCCAATCAACACTCTTTCATGAATCTTCTTTAATTGTGGATCTGTTTTCTGCAACTCCTTAATTTCTTCACTCAAGGTCGGTTTGATTTTTAAAGCTGCTAAATATCCTTCCAGATCACCTACAATCAACTCAATTTCTAACTTCTGAAGTTCTCTTTGGGTAACAGGCTGAATGGCAAATGAGTTAAGGGTAGCGTAATTTTTTCGACTAAGAGCATCGGCTACCACATTGGCCTTTCCAGGATGATATTGAATATCCAATTCATAATCCTTTATGAATTCTAACCACCTTCGTTGTCTCATGTTTATATCTTTCTGGGTGAAAATGTATTTAAGGCTTTTATGATCTGTGTAAATTTTACACTTAACCCCATATAGATAATGTCTCCAAATTTTCAATGCAAAAATAATGGCGGCAAGTTCAAGGTCATGGGTAGGGTAATTCTGCTCGTGAGGTTTTAACTAACGAGATGCATAAGCTATCACTTTCCCATGTTGCGTCAACACACATCCCAACCCTTGGCTAGAAGCATCACTATATATTTCTAAACCTTCGGAACCACTAGGAAGAGTAAGAATTGGAGCTGTGGTAAGACGAAATTTCAGTTCTTGGAATGCTACTTCACACTTGTCACTCCACTCAAACTTCGTAGTTTTTCTTATGAGGTTTGTAATAGGTTGAGCAATTTGAGAAAAATTTTCCACAAATCGATGGTAATATCCTGCTAACCCTAGGAAACTTCGTACTTCTGACACATTGGTGGGTCGAGGCCAATTAATGATTGCTTTTACTTTCTGGGAATCTACTTGCACACCTTCTCTAGACACAACATGTCCTAGAAATGCTAGTTTATCTAACCAAAATTCACACTTTTTAAATTTTGCAAATAGCTGATTCTTTCTCAGAGTTTCCAGAACTATTCTCAAATGTTCTTCGTGCTCTTTCTTATCTTTGGAATACACTAAAATATCATCAATAAACACAATAACAAAATGATCTAAATAAGGTCTGAAAACTCTATTCATAAGGTCCATAAATACAGCTGGGGCATTGGTAAGACCAAAAGGCATAACAAGAAACTCATAATGTCCGTACCTCGTTCTAAAAGCAGTTTTCGGAATATCTAAAGGTCTGATTCTTAATTGATGGTATCCAGATCGTAAGTCTATCTTTGAAAATACCGACGCACCTTGTAATTGGTCAAAAAGGTCATCAATACGAGGCAAAGGATATTTGTTTTTAATGGTTATTTTGTTAAGTTCTCTGTAGTCTATACATAACCTTAGGGTTCCATCTTTTTTCTTTACAAATAAAACGGGTGCTCCCCATGGTGATAGACTTGGTCTAATATATCCTTTTCTAATAATTCATCAAGTTGTATCTTTAATTCCTTTAATTCTGCAGGTGCCATTCTATATGGTGCTTTTGAGATAGGTGCTACCCCAGGTACTAACTCAATGGTGAAATCGATTTCTCTTTGCGGAGGCATACTTACAATTTCCTCAGGAAAGACATCTTGAAATTTTCTAACAACAGGGATGTCAGAGATTTTAGGTTCAGATTTTTCAATACTAATAACATCACAAAGGTATCCTTCACAACCTTGTCTCATCATTTTTTGTGCCTGAAGAAAAGAAATGATTCTAGATTCTGGTGTTGTCTTACTATTCTGAAATGTGACTATCTTTTCTTCAGAATTTACTAAGGTTACAGATTGCTTTTGACAGTCTACTATGGCACGGTGTTTATTCATCCAATCCATTCCTAAGATAACTTCAAATCCCTTAAGGTCAAATTGAATTAGATCAGCATGAAATATATTTCCCTCTATGCTTAAAGGACAATTTTTATATATAGTTTGACACGGGACAATATTTCCTGTAGGGAGGCTAATGCAAAATTCTAAATTTGACTCACTAGGATTCAAATGCAGATTTTTAGACATGGTAATGGATATAAACGAATGGGATGCTCCGGTATCAAATAAAACATGTATCGGGAAAGAGTGTATAGAAATGTTACCCGTAACTACTTCACTTGAATTTTCGACCTCTTGTGGATTTATCATAAACACACGACCAGAGGTTGGATTTTGACGTTGGATAGCTCCACCTTGATGTTTAGAGGTAGGTTTTGAGGTATAGGGATTAGGTGCAGTTACTTTTGTATTTGGCATTCTACCCCTCTCTAATGGGCAATCCTTTCTTAAGTGACTTGTACTCCCACAAGTATAGCAACGATTATTTGCAAACCTACACTTTTCAGTTGGGTGGTTGAAATATCCACATTTGGCACAAGGGGGTTTTTGATAGTGGATTGGAGGTACAAAGGGTTTTGCATTCCCGATATTAGGCCTTTTCTGAAAATTTCTATTTGTAGTACGTGTTCCTTCCCACATCCTTTTATACACTACATCTTCTGCCTCTCTTTCTCTAATTATTCTCTTAGCATTTGCTGCCTTATCATACATCTCTTGGTAGCTATGACAACTATGGGTGGAAAGTCGGTCACGGAGTTCCCAATTAAGACCTCTCTCAAACTTATTCATTCTTAACTCCTCAGTTGCTACCAGGTGTGGTGCAAATCGAGACAATTCCATAAACTTTGCTGCATACTCCATAACAGACCTATTACCTTGCTCTAATTGATTAAATTCTTCCTCTTTCTGTCTTTTCAGGGCTGATGGGTAAAATTTTGCTCTCATAAGATCTTTCAACTGAGTCCATCCAAAATCTTCATTATTTCTCCTTTCCTTCACAGTTTCCCACCACAGATCTGCCTGCCCAACTAGATAATAAACAGCAAATCCTACCTTCCATTTTTCAGGACAATTTATAGCATCAAACAATTTATCCATACTTCTTATCCAATCCTCAAACTCTACAGGGTTAGGTTTTCCATCATAGGTTTTAGGATTATAACTAGCCATTTTTCTAAAATACCTTGCACTTTCTTCTTCTTCATGGTTTTTATTGTTTTTAAGCATTTCAAATAAAAGTGATGTGACTTCCTTAACATTTCCCTCTCCGTTATCATGGTTTGGGACTGGTTGGTTCTCTTGTGTAGACTGGTTATTTGCAGATTCCATTATCCTAAATACATAAAAGATTGAAGTTAAAATCGAATTGTAGTTAGGTTAGTATAGCATTTGTGAAATGAATAGAAGCACAATAAACAAACAAACACACACCTATATATATATGTACATGTATATATACATGGAATTATACATAGCACAGTTAGTACATAAACTAAACTTATTCCTATTCAACCATCCGATAGGGTGAAAATAAAAAATATCCACCCTACATCACCTTAAGCCGAGTGTCAACATATATTTACAAACAAAAATGGTTGACACCTAACATATAAAATAGTTTCTTCAACTTGATATCTTCCTTACTCGTCATCATCATCTCCTAGTGCATCTGGGTCCTTATTGAGATCAACACTTCCACATGATTCTGTCTCATCATCAGAGACAAATACCATGTGATCCCTCTCATAAGCTAGCAGCTCTCCAGATAGTTCTTCAAAAGTCGGGGTCCATCTTGGCCTCCCTAATCCAAACCATAAGTATTTCTCCCAATTTGGAAAACCATTAACAAGTAGGTCACTATACTTATTCTTAAAGGAGTCCCACGGAGCATTCACCGGAAGAGTTTCAACTAAAGCAAAACTAAAATAAGGCGCAGTCATTCCACATTCAGGGAAATGAGTATTAAACGCATCGATAGCTCTCGCTAAACGGTTGATATGATCCATGACACTATAGTCAGGATCCATCGTTAGTGCTCGTGGAGCAATTGGCCCTGCCATCTTAAGATAATAAAATCACATGATAAATATCATGAAATAACATCAATAAGCAATGACCCATAAATACCCCAACCCTTTCTCTCAAATAGGTTACTAATGTAATTATTAAGATTTTATTACATTTACTTTCGATTTGTAATATTATATTATTTTAAAAGTGGCTCTGATACCAAACTGTAACGCCCTGTAATTTAATATAATTCTAATAATGAAATACTACATGATAGTACCAGGATCGAACCAAATATTACATCTTTTATTTATTTATTAAGATGTGTTGTAGAGTTTGCATTTCTACATGTTTTTATAGGGGGTTTGTGTCGGTTTACACCCAATTATTGTCTTAATAAGTTAACTACCTTTTTAGGTTAGTAGTTAGCAAAATGACTTGCTCCATATACTGGCTTTACACAGCTCATATGCAAAAATCATACACTTCATTTTTATTGTAATGAAGTTTTGACACGTCAAATCTAAGAGAAGAAAATTCTCTTTTTAACTCCAAGTTCTTCAGTTTATAGTTTATATAGTTTATATAGTTTGTATTAGCATTTACATATTCTTTTTAAACGGGAAGCGATTGTATGATCTTAGGTAAAATCATTAGTGAAGATTTCAAAAACTAAATTACGTCGGTCATTAGCTTCACCGTTTATAAGTTAGGAGCATTGTAGGTTTATGCAGTACTTACTAAAAATCCTACTAGATATATTTATAAGCTCATAAACTAGTAATTGATAATTTTATTAATCTTTGACCCTTAAAGTACTTTATAAACTATAATGTTAATACAAATGATATATGTATGCACATATAATTTGCCCTGAGCAAATGCACAAAGCCAAGGAAACACATAACTTCATCTAAAATAATCATATAAATGACAAAAGAACGTATATAAGATCTTAGGGACTAGTTTATTTTATATAATACTTTAACCTTCAATCCCTTACTAATAATAAATATTTTTTTTTTCCTGGTTATTACAAGACTAATGTATACTGAATTAACGATATTGCATTAGATATTTAGATCTATATATTGATATAAGTCGATAAGTTAATTGGTGTATATGATTTACATGGACTGTTTATGTTAAAGATACTTTGTATTATGAAATACTTTGTATTCTGTTTACATTGACCATTTATGTTGTATGATCCATTTTGATTTTAAAACACAAGGCTCTATTTAATTTAATCATATTTAAGTTAAATTAATTTCGAAACTCAAAACATCTAACTGAATTGAAACATATTATTATCGAATGAGATCAATGAATTTATCAATGTAAGTTAATAAGCTAATTCATGATAACAATAATCCATTTAAGTCAATTATATGTAAGTTATAATCATTTTGAAACTCAAAGCATAAAACTGGATTGAAACAAGCTATGTTGATAGTGGATTAGATCGTTGAATGTATCAATAATGAAACAACTTAACACGAGACATAGAATATAATTATTTCAATAATATAGTTTGGTATGACATATAATGAGGTTTGTTACTATACTTGTTTCACATTAACAAAATCTTAATTGACTTTATCTTATTGCTTGTTAGCAAGATCTTAATACGAAGCAAAAATTTGTATACTATAAGGTTTGTTACTAACTAATGTTTGTTATTACTTATATAAGTACGTTTAAGTGAATATAAATGAGTTATTAAGTTAGTTGAGGATTTTATAAGTAATGCTATAACTCTATAAGATGTTTAATTTGTCTTAATATAAGTAATAACCATATATTAATATATAAGTAAATAATAACTTAGATAAAACAAGTACCAATAACTAGGTTCAAATAACTAATAAGTCAAAGTAGACGAAATATTTGGTTATATTCAGTTAAATAATATATGACATAATTATCTATAATTAAAAGATCATTAGTTGTGTGCAGGAGTTCATAAAACTTGTACTGATTAGAGCTTAATATTTATTTTTACATTCTAAACTACACAATATTAACAACAATAAAAAAAAAGATTAATAGAGTAAATTAATTTTAACAGCAGAACAACTATGATAACAATAATAGTAATAACAACAAATGTAAAATTAATAGTTTAAAGTATACTAGTAATATTTAATCTCATCTATTGATCAAATTGCTAGATATTTAAAATCCTAAGAAGGAAACTTCACTTCATCCTAGCCGTCGATTAAGAAAAATCTATGGCTTGAACCTCATTGGCACAACACACACATATCACTATTCCCAGCCATCCGATCCAAAGCCACAAAATTAAAATCAATGGTTCTGAATTAGTCTTCTTTGACCAACGTGCTATTTCTTCTTTGGGAAGTGAATACCATTCTCTCACCAGCCACCATCTCAGCGTAATTTTCAATTTCTCAGATCTCAATCCTCTTTTTTTTTTTTTTTTTTTGGTTCTTCATCATTTTATTACTGTTTTTTGATGATTCTTGTTTCATTTTGTTTTTCAAGGTCTGGAAATTGTCTATCGAATTGCTGTGAACGGTAAATTTTCAGGTAATTCATATGTTTGATTCGCTTATGTGGATCTCGTCTTTTTTTCAAGTAATTTTCAGGTAATTTAATTGTTTTTTTTTAATTCAGGAAGCAAGACATTAGACAAGGACAAATCTTAGGTTTCTGGGTCATTGTAAATTATCTATTTGTTGAAAATTCTGGTTGTTTGGAAGAATTTACAAGTGGGTTTTGTGGTAGAGTTTCTAATTTTGGTATATTATTTAAAAAGTAGCAAGGTTCTTACTCAGTTGATTGAATTTTATAGACATCTAGCTATTTGCTTGAACTTCTTTCGTCTCTTTTCTCTGATTTCAAGAACCAAATTCAGTCATATTGATCTAATTGATTGATAATTTTGTCTATTTTTCAGTTTCTAATTCTTATTTAGTTGCATCTATTTATATGGAATTTGCGTGAAAGAGGTTGAAAATTTTCTTTGCTTTTCTTCTGTAATGTGTCACATGATTTCCTTGTTTGTTTTCCTTTCTTCTTTCTATTTCCTCCATTTTTTTTGAAGGACTATTTCCTCCAATTTTAGTTTCCTCAATGGTGGTCAATTTAATCCTTTCCTCCAATCTTAGAGTTTGTAATTTTTTTTTCCTGTGCTTTCTTATTTATGTCTTCTTGCAAGTTTATCATATTCGAGATGTTTATTGATTTGAAGTTAATTTGTGCCTTTTTTTATGTAGGGATGAACAGTTTATCTTACAAATATATTGAGGATGAAGATACAATCCGTCTCGTAAAAAAAAGAATACAATCCCTAAATAATTTGCTTTGAGCTTGATTTTTATTGTATCTTGTTTTCTTTCTTCTTTATTTTAATTTCAGTTTTGTTGTAATGTACATTTTACTTTATATACTTCATTGTAATTTAATCTTGTAAGTTTACTAGATTCTAGATTTTCAATTTCAAAAACTTTGAGTATTTGTACTTTTTGATGCTTTTGCCCTCATATCTCAACTATAAAAAAAAAAGTGAATAAACATTTTTTTATTATGTTGTAATTGATAGAATTTATATTACCTCTGTTTTTATTTAGTTGCAACAAATGCATTTTTGCACAAATATAAAAGGAAAGAGGAGAGAGTAAATTCATATATTAATAAGAAAATTTTCATGATAAGTTTACTATGAGAGTATATTATAAAGTTCGGTAAAATGTAAATTCGATTTGGAGTGTAAAATCATTGAGCTTGACATAGTTGAAAATAATAAGGAAATTAAGTTATATGTCATAAATTCAAGTATTAATAAAAAATATCATGATAAATTTGTATGTGAATTGGAGTACTATCATGAATTTGGGTAATATGTGAATTCGGTTCGGGTACAGTTAAAAATTAGTTTAAAACAGTTTTAGCTTAAATCGGATTTAGTTCAATTCAGTTCGGTTTCGATTTGAATCGGTTCGATTAAATCGATTAAATATTCGATTCAGTTCGGTTCAGTTGATCGATCAACTTTTCGGTTTTTCACGGTTATTTTTGATAGAAATTATGGCTTTTGGATTATAGTTTGTTGGAAATTTTAGCTGATGATTTGGACGATTTGTTTTATTAGGACTTAGGAGTAGGAATGTAGAAGGAGAGAGAATTAGTGGTTTACTTGGAAATTGTTGTCTTGTATTCTTTGTTTGCTAATACATGCATTGTATTTATACTAGTTGATTGTCGGTAATTTTTCAACCGACTTATCTAAGTCTTCCACTAGATAATTCTAGTATCATTGCAAATGACTTCCTCTAGATTTCTCTAGGTAGCCAAGTTATAGAATTTTCTAGATTATTTTTCAACACTCACCCTAATCTAGAAATTCCTGTACTCCAAGTTGTCTTCGGAACTGGATGAACTTCTCTGTCGGAATTGCTTTAGTAAATATGTCTGCGAGCTGCTCCCCCATCTTGCAGAATTGTAGCTCGATATCTTGTTTGTTGACCAACTCTCGGATGAAATGATGTCGTATCTCAATGTGCTTTGTGCGGCTGTGAAAGACTGGATTCTTAGTCATGGCTATTGCAGACATGTTGTCGCAGTGGATAGTTGTTGGTTCTTTTGAAGTCCGTTGTATATCTTTGAGAATTCTTTTAAGCCATACCGCTACACATGCTGCACTTGTTGCTGCTACGTACTCTGCTTCTGCTGATGACAGAGCTACTGTTGCTTGTTTCATTGATGACCAAGAGATAGCCTTGGTTCCCAAACAAACACGTAGCCACTTGTACTCTTCCGATCGTCAATGCTTCCGGCCCAATCGCTGTCCATGTATCCTCGTAAGCTTGTGATTCTCCTCTCGTTTCGTATGCGAATTCCATAACCTTTTGTTCCCTTGACGTACCCGAGAATCCTTTTTCTTTGCTGCCAAGTGAGCTTTACTTGGCGCACTCATGAACCTGGATACGATGCTGACAGCATGTACTATGTCGGGCCTTGTATGTGTAAGATAGATGAGAGAGCCGACTAAACTTCGATATATTGATGCATCGACCTTCTCTTTGCCATCGTTCTTAGATAGCCTTTCATTAAGTGCCATTGGTGTAGCCAATGGCCTGCATTCACTCATGTTGAACTTCTTAAGTAGGTCGTCTGCATATTTCTCCTGTGAGAGAAATATTCTTCCTGGGCTTTGCTTGACTTGCATGCCAAGGAAGTACTTCATGGCTCCAAGGTCAGTCATTTCATATTCCGACATCATTGACTTCTTAAATTCTTTAATCATTTTTGGATTAGTGCCTGTGTAGATTAGATCATCTACATAAAGGCACAATATGAGAAAATCTTGTGATCCTTGGGCCTTGACATATAGTGATGGCTCACTTGGGCTTTTTGTAAACCCATTTTGAAGTAGGTAGCCATCTATTTTGCTATTCCAGGCCCTGGGTGCTTGCTTAAGCCCATAAAGGGCTTTACGAAGGCGGTATACTTTGTCTTCTTTGCCTTCGATGAGATATCCTTGCGGTTGCTCAACGTATACTTCTTCTTCGATCTCTCCGTTTAGAAATGCTGACTTGACATCTAATTGAAAGACTGGTAATTTTAGTTGAGCAGCAAGAGCAAGGACTGACCTGATAGTTTCCATGCGGACAACAGGGGCATATGTCTCGTTAAAGTCAATCCCTGGTTGTTGGGAGTAACATTTGGCGACGAGACGAGCCTTATATTTTTGGATGGAGCCATCTTCGTTATACTTGACCTTGTAGACCCATTTGAGACCGATGACTTCTTTGTCTTCAGGTTTCTCAACAAGCTCCCATGTGTTGTTTTTCTCGATCATCTTGATTTCTTCATTCATGGCCTCGATCCATTTGTCTTCTCGAGCGGCTTCTTGAAAACTTTGTGGTTCGCTAGTGAAGAAAGCCAAGAGTGGAGCACCTCAAAGTATTCGGGTGCATAGCATATGCCCACATCCCGAAAGAAAATCGGGAAAAACTTGACGGAAAAGGAGAAAAATGTATCTTCATTGGATACAGTGACGAGTCTAAAGGCGTACCATTGGCCGTGAAAATCTTTTCAAAATCTCTTATCCAGTTTTCGAGAAGTAGTGGGTCTTCTCTCCCAACAAAGGTTGGTGGTTTCAAAGCGGAAATCTTTTTCGCCATTGCAGCTTGCGGATCGTCTCCATGGTGGTTGTTGTTGATCTGGTTTTGAAGGACTAAACCAAAGCTCTGAGCGAGTTGCTCAAGAGTCCTAAGTCGTGCTGCAATTTGTTCGGGAGTTTCGGCCATTTGGTTTTCTTGTCGCCTTGCTCTAGATCGCGTATAAACGTATTGCATAAGCTACCTGCGTTATTCACATTGTATTTCTACGATTCACATTGATTTTTATATAAAAGCTAATTCACATAATCATGGTTCACACCATTCATCCATTTCATACTTAATTCACATATCAAAAGTTCATCATTCATTTCACAATCAATTCACATGTCAAAAAGATATGATGAACGACGAAGATATGGACTTCGCCGAAGAAGCTCCTATGAAAGTCGGCGACGAAAAAGAGATCGCTAAAGAAGGTTTGAAGAAGAAGCTATTCAAAGAAGGCGAAGGCTGGGATACTCCTGACAATGGCGACGAAGTTGAAGTGCATTATACTGGAACATTGTTGGATGGAGCCATCTTCGTTATACTTGACCTTGTAGACCCATTTGAGACCGATGACTTCTTTGTCTTCAGGTTTCTCAACAAGCTCCCATGTGTTGTTTTTCTCGATCATCTTGATTTCTTCATTCATGGCCTCGATCCATTTGTCTTCTCGAGCGGCTTCTTGAAAACTTTGTGGTTCGCTAGTGAAGAAAGCCATGATAGCTTGATTGCACTGGAAATCCTCCAAGTAGCCTGGTGGTCGTCGATCTCTTTGCGATCGTCGCACTACTGGAGCTGAGCTTTGAGAGCTTGATCCTGATGTTGGACTCACCGATCTCGAGGATGTTATTGGAGATCTTGGTGATGGTGGACTGGAAGACGAGCCTTATATTTTTGGATGGAGCCATCTTTGTTATACTTGACCTTGTAGACCCATTTGAGACCGATGACTTCTTTGTCTTCAGGTTTCTCAACAAGCTCCTATGTGTTGTTTTCTCAATCATCTTGATTTCTTCATTCATGGCCTCGATCTATTTGTCTTCTCGAGCGGCTTCTTGAAAACATTGTGGTTCGCTAGTGAAGAAAGCCATGATAGCTCTGATACCACTGATGGAAATTATGGCTTTTGGATTATAGTTTGTTGGAAATTTTAGATGATGATTTGGGCGATTTGTTTTATTAGGACTTAGGAGTAGGAATGTAGAAGGAGAGAGAATTAGTGGTTTACATGGAAATTGTTGTCTTGTATTCTTTGTTTGCTAATACATGCATTGTATTTATACTAGTTGATTGTCGATAATTTTTCAACCGACTTATCTAAGTCTTCCTCTAGATAATTCTAGTATCATTTCAAATGGCTTCCTCTAGATTTCTCTAGGTAGCCAAGTTATAGAATTTTCTAGATTATTTTTCAACAATTTTCGGTTACGATTTGTTTCGGTTCGATTGCGGTTCAATTTTGGTTTTTCAATTACGTTTATTTCGGTTTCGGTTCATCATTTTTCGTTTATTTCGATTCTGATTACTCCTAGTTCAATTTAATTGAGTTCAACCAATGGTTCATTAACCAAACCCGACATTCTCTATATATATCTATGTTTTTTATGTCACTTTCTTAACAGACGGAATATATCGGCAAGAATTACAAACTCTTCTTTCATCTTCCATCAGCCATAATTATATTGAACAACCTAGCGAAGAAAAAATCCTAGTCGAAAAGGATATATGCCAATAATAATAGTATTATTATCGCTTATAATTTTAATATATTTTAGAACTTTCTTAACATCCACAAACTATTCTTTCATCAGGATTACCCTCTGTCGGTCTTTAGCATTCTTAAAAAGTGACTTGATATGGGAGATAGGTCAAGCTGTTTCAATTTGTTTTTTTGTAAGTTTTGGAAAATTATTGCTGCATGTTATGTTCCACCTTTTTCATCTCCCCAAATGCCTCCACCAACCTTTAAGAGAGAGAAACTTTGTATTATATGATGTTGTGGGTGTTCTAGATTACCTCCAGGCTCCATGCTAATTTTAGCGAAGCCAATGGCAGCGGGAGCTTCTGGCTTCACGATTAGAAAGCTATAGCCTTTTCTAATAAATAGAAGTCGTATTTAAAGAGTGTTTGGTTGGGAGGAAAGTTCTTTCCCGGAAAATTATTTTCTATACATTTATTTGTTTGGTTTTGATCGGATTTGAGAGGGGGAAACATGGGCTGAACTTTAACTTTCAATGGAAGAAAATAACTTTCCCTCGTGAGGCAAGGAAAACCGCACTATCCGTCATTATCAAATTAAAGGTTCCATCTATCTCACTTGACAAAACATTTTTTTTTATCTCTTTCTCTCTTCAACCATGGCGTGCATATCTCATTCAAAATAACTTTTACTGAAGTCTCCAAAGTAAATTAAATCAAACCAATATGTAAAAAGTGTTGAAATAGGTTTTTGAGAGAATAAAAACTACCTAGCTAAGATAGAATGTCGTGTAACCTTTCCAAAAAAAAAAGTATATAAACGTTACAAGAGAAACTTAAATGGAAAATAAAAAACGAAATTTTAGGATATTTGCTTTCTCGGTCGACATCGCCAAGAAAAATTTACAGTAAACCCGGGTGTACCATGCTCATAGAACACCCAAGAATATTTTTTTTCTCATTCCTCATTTGAAATTCTCCAAATGAACTAAATTCTACTCATTTCTAATTGCTTCTACTAATTCGCCTAAATGAGTAAATTTTCTTTGATTGGCAAACATTTTTTACTCATTTGTGAAAATGAGCAAACTTTTTCGCTCATTTTCTCAAATGAGCATAAGTGTTTGCTCATTTTTAAATTGTTTTATTGATTTTAAATGTAAAAATAAGTCCACAATTGGCGAACTCCGAAATTTCAATATTTGTTTTTGCCATTGATGAAGCCCAACTTTCTCAAATCAGTTGAGAAAGTAGAAGCTATTTTATCCAATTTTTTTTATAGATAGATTTCTTTTCATTTCATTAAATGAAATGAAAAAAGCAGCCTTCTTTATGTAACGTAAGAAAAAGAAAGACGGAATCGGAATTATAATCAGGCAATTTTTATGTTTGTTTTACAATTCATCAATTGGATTGACCATGTTGAGATGGAACCCATGAAGGAGAGAGAGAAATTTGGAGGTGAGAAACAATGAAGGAAAGAGAAATTTTGAGGTAAGAAAAACAATGGAGAAATCTAAAGCTAGTATTGATTCTTAAATCATCTTTTGTATTATTGATCATAAAATAATTTCGCCATTGATGAATTTTGAAAACTCTAATATTGATTCTCAAATCTTATATTAAATCCGTCATTGATGAAATTTGAAGCTCCAATATTTGTTATTGTCATTCATTAATTCCAATGAAAGTTGCAAACCTGAATGAGTGAGAGAAATGATGTACGTAGGAGAAAAACTTGGAGGTGAAAACAATTAAGGAGAAAGAAATTTAGAGGTGAGAAAAATAATAGTGGAGAGAGAAATATGGAGATAAGAGAAATAATGAAGAAGAAGAGTAACAAAAGGAGGAAAGAAATTAATCAAATAATTAGAGATAGATGATTATAAATGAGTAAAATTTTGCTCATTTGGAGAATTTATTACAAAATTGCGGTGCACCATATATCTACTCCCACCTCATCTTATCGGGTGCGTATGCAAAATCATTCGCAAAAATTCTGCAGCTTGGAAAACGATTTTTTCGGCTAATTAAAGTTCATCCGATTGTCAGGGCCATCTCACCCTCTTGGCTAACCATGATTTTCTCGCCCTACATATATAGTCACAACGGGGAGGGCGAGCTTTATTAAGCACTATGTCCACTTCGTTAAGCATTCCAAATCTTGGCCAAATACCTCAAAGCTGTGAACTTCATTTTCATTTGTTGCACTTGGTATACCGAAATCAAAAACACTCTAATCGCGGTATTTGCAAAAGAAAACACACAAAACAAGTACCAATTCCAAGGAACACAAAGTGACGAAACCATGTAAAATGAGTCCAATAGATTTCAAATCACCTTAAAAAGCTAAAGGACGGGGTTTTAGAAGAAACTCTTTACCACCTCCCAATTACCTCTTAAACATTTGGGACGAATTTGTACTAAGGCTCATTGCCACAACTTCTTAAGTTATGCATCCGTATTTCACCCAAAAAAAAAAAATCTTATAAAAAACCTTTTAAAAGTTCAATTTTGCGAAAAAAAAACCTTTTTAAACATTATTTGCAAATCAAACCACAAACTTAATTTTTTTTGCAGGATGAAACCTATTCCCATTTTTCGGTGTGGTTTTTGAGATGCATAGGGGTGTTGCTGCAGTATTGAAAACAGGGGGTTAAAGGAAGATAGAAGGACCACCCTTATGCATCTCAAAAACCACATCGGAAAATGGGAATAGGTTTCATTTTGCAAAGAAAATTAAGTTTGTGGTTTGTTTTTGCAAAGAATGTTTTAAAAGGTTTTTTTCGCAAAATTAAACTTTTAAAAGGTTTTTTTTTTTTTGCAAATTTTCCTAAAAAATAAACAAAAACTAATTAAACTAAAATTAATAAATTTTGAGGCTTTTCATCGGTAAAAGTCAATAGACGTCTCTATAAGATTTGCTAACGAAGGTGTCCTTAAAAAAAGAAGATTTCCTAATAATGATGGAAAGTGTTTGAGAGAGAGAGAGGAGGTAATGTTGAAAAAGAGTAAAAGAGTTGAGAGTATTCGGCTAAGCCTTCTAACATAATGTTCTTAGTAGGTATTTTGATTAGATTAGCTTATATTACTAGTAGTATAAATATAGATAGATGATGTTATCATAATACATTTGGTAGTCCGAACAAATTAGGTTTTAAGAGCATTTATAATGGTACATGACTCTCCAACTAGCTCTCCACTTTCTCTCATCTATTCTCTCTCTTCAAGCTACTCTCAAGAACTATATCTAAAACCACCCAACAATAATAAAACTCTTTAAAGAGTTCTCCATTCAACTTTTCATTGTTTTGTTGTTCCCATATTTATAAATGAACCTCATTTCATATTATGATCAAAGTTATATAAATATTTCCTTCATTTTTTTGGATGTTACACTTTCTATTTTAGGAAGTTTCAGATTAGATGTTACACTTTCATTTGAGTAATAACTTCTCTCTATCTCTCTCCTATCACATGTTCACATGGGACCCTTTTGTTTTCTTTGTCTCTATCTCTCTCCTCTCCAAAAATTGCCTAGGAGCCGTGATTTTAAAGGTGTAACATGTAAAAAAAAACGGAGGAAGTAAAGTTATTCATGTAAATTAAATATAATTACAAAAAAATTATCTTTTTCATAATTTATGTAATGTGGATTTTTTTTAGAAAAAAAATTAATTTTGAATTCTAATATTTAATTTTCATAAATTAAAAAATAAAAAAACTAATATGAACCCGGTGCACACTAACTTAGTGTGCACCTTATCCATCTCACGTGAGATTTAATGATTACAACTTTCCGTTTTTGCCGCTTTCAGTCTTCTGCTCTTTTCTCTCTCCTGATAACTTCACCCTCCTCCGATAACTTCACCCTCCTGATAGTGTATTTTTGAAATAATATAGTGTATTTTGAAATAACATAGTGTATTTTAAAATGATATAGTGTATTTTAAAATGATAGTGTTTTGCTGAGTTTTTTTGGCATGATAGTGTTGCATGTTATAGTGTATATTGACATGATATAGTGTATTTTGAAATGATATAGTGTATTTTAACATGATAGTGTTTTGCTGTGTTTTTTGACATGATAGTGTTGCATGATATAGTGTGTTTTGACATGATATAGTGTATTTTGATATGTTATAGTGTAGTTTATTTGTATATTACACAAAATTATCATAATCGATCGTTATAGTGTTTGACATGATAGTGTATTTTTACATGATATAGTGTATTTTAAAATGATATAGTGTATGTTTGTTCTGAACAACTGTTTTTGTTAAAATTTTAGGGCGAGAGAATCTTATTGAAGAGAGAGAAAATCGCGTGGATTTTGGAAAGCGGGAGTGACTAGTTTGTAGTGGGGCACGTGTTTAGCCCTGGTTCACACTATTTTTAATGTGAACCGGATCCATGCAATGTAGTAGATTTTGTGTATGAAATATATCCAATATTAGGCTTATTTTATAGATAAAGAAAAATTATAGTTGTTGGGATAGTAATTATTACCATTTTTTCTTTTCTTTTTTTATAAAAAAGATCATTAAATGGTTGCAAGAAGAAAAGAAAATTTAAGTAAATGCAATAGTATGTGAGCCCCACACATTGGAAAGTCATATCTCCTTCAACCTAAATGGTATCTCCCCCAGAGCCACTTTGCAAAGTGTATCCATGGAAAGATACTCAAGACACACCCAAGAGCCCAATTGTTGGGTAAAAGGTGGCTCTCCATTTTCTCTCTCCTTAGAGAGCTAGTTGGAGAGCCCCATTGTACATGCTCCAAGAGCATTTATCACCATGAACAAAAAAATGTTCATCCTCCTTTTTCTACAACTTTCTCTCTCATCGTCCAAATAAATGTCATGACACATGACCAAATTCACCCTATCCATGACATAAAAAAAGTTCAGCAGTTTTATTTCTTCTATATTTTACTTCAAAATTAAACTTTTTAAGTGTTTCAAAATATGGCAAAATGGAAATCATTTTATAGATCTCAAAAAAAAAAGACCATTGGCATTTTTTAAAATTTGCAAACTTGTATTTTTTAAAATATAGTCATTTTAGTTTGGCAAATACATTTATCATACAATTTTCTACCACTTGGTGCTTGGTGGGGCACACTTTTCTCATGACATAATTTTTTTTATTCACCATTTTACAACTGGTTCATGATGAAGGTTTTTTTTTTTTTTTAAATTCCATAAACTGTTTTTTGTTTTTTATCCCATAAACTATTTTTTGTTTTTTATCCCATAAACTATTTTTTGTTTATAGTATTGGATGCACAAACAAACACTTCCACAATGTAAAAAAAACAATTGCTCTCTCGCATAAAGCCGGAGCTCCAAAGATCAACAAAGGCGGATTTCTCACACCTCACACTCCCAATCTCACATTTTTGCCACAGAGGGATCGACAACTTGACAGTTTTAAGTTTTAACAGAGTTATAGGCTTATAGCCTACTGTAGTCTGTACACGTTTAAAATCTTTAATTCCTTGTTGTGTTGGTTGGATTAAGGACAGGCATCATTTAGTGGAGATGCATGCCCCATTGGCGCTTGCTGGATTACACGTTTAAAATTCTTCCTCAGTTTCTTTTTACATGTTACACTTTTACTTTTTATACATGCCAATGTAAAACTTTGAGAACATATATCTCTAATTTTGTATTTGTAAAAATTATAAAAAGTACATATTAAAAAAAATACATATTAAGACGAATCTAACAAGATCCCACATGACTATATTTTTATTCACGTATAAATCACAAAGGATGGTCAAAGAGAAATTTGTGAATAGTGTAAAATGCCAAAGTGTAACATGTAAAAATAAACGGAAGAAATATTTGTTTCCTTGTTGTGTCGGTTGTGAATATAATGATACAACTTACTTTAATATGGGTGTCTGAAACTCATATACTTCCTCTATTCTATTTTAAATAAAATGTAGGGCCTTGGTACGAAGATTTAGGACATGAGACAGATAGAGTGAAAGAAAATGAGGGTTTCATGTGATGAGTAGAGAGGTAGAGAAAAGTGAATATCAAATAAAGTAACGTTTCATTTAATTTATTTCGAAACGGCCTAAATGATAAGTGTTTATTTTATTTTAGAATAGAGGAAATATATGATATAATGTACAAATTACAATAGTACAATTACGAGTATACCCTTAGTATCCTATATTATCGTTTAAAAACTTGTAACTAGTTTTTAGGCCTGGGCTATGCCCCAGATACTTATAGTTTTCATTATTAATAATTTACTTAAATATGATATCACCAAATATTATTTGGTTTAGTGGTTAAGTCTTCAGTATATAAATTTGAAGGTCATGGGATCAAATCCTATATAATGCATTTATTATATTCTTTTTTGTTGTATATAAATCATGTATAGTAAAACAACTAAGGAAAAGCGCCATGTGGTGCTGTTCCTTGGTTAAGAACACCTTTTAATATATTAGGATATATCTTATTTGACATGTTTATACTCTCTTAGTCCTTTTCTATGTATTATGGAGTATTCAAACTTAATTAGAACCTCACAGCTCTAAATTTTTATAGTGTTAAAATTGGCAAAATGACACCATTTATACAATATCAGGAGTATATATCGGTGACAACATTTTATAAACTACTCTAAGTAACAAAAAGAAGATTAAATAAAATAACATCTTCACATTATTGTACCATCCTGTAACTAACCCGTCACTAGGGCTGGGAATATTTATCATACTGTCATACATGTTTCCAATACTTATCATCTTATACTTCTTGTGTTCAAACATTTACTATACTATTTCATATTATCGCAATTCATTTATGCAATCAAAGCCTTTTTTTCACTTTAATGATTCCAATTCTTTTTCACTTCTTGATACATTTAACTTTTCATGTATTGAATGAGATCAGAAACTAATTACAATGGAAGTGGAGAGCTTTACAAAGAGCTTTACAATTAATATCTTTACTTTACGTGCTCTTTTTCTTTGTGTAATCAAGAGTGCTTATGGATATATATTTGCAGTGAAGCCCATCACTTTAAAAATTGGATTAACTGTTAAATACTGTACATGGAAAGGCTGAAAGCTAAGGTCTGTTGGATATGAAAACAAATGATACAGTAAATAAGATAATTAAACAACATCCACAACAATATGAGATGCATGTTCTATATAGTAATATTCTGGTACAATTAATTTTTTCATATAGTACCATCTAAAACTCTTGAATTTCACGTGGTAATAACCAACATTTATTAGTACTTTTATGTGATTTTTTGTGAAGAAACATTTCTATATATGTAGCTACCAGCCTACCAGTATAGCACTATAGCAGGAGTCTGTCAAAATATATATCTATGTGTTTTTGTGTGCTGTTGTGCGTGATGCATGTTAAGTTTTGATGATGAAAAATAATATAATATGTTATAGTATGAAAGTTTGTGACAGATGGTTGAGAAAGGAATAAATAAATGAAGACTTTGAAGAAATGAAGAATCAAGATTGAAGTCCAAGTTTATATTGAATTCCAAGTTTAGTTACTATATGCAAAATGTAATATGCTAGAACTAGATGATATATTATGTGCCAAGTATAGAAATATAAAATTAGGATAATTATTATTTTCTTAGAGTTAAGGAAATAAATAATTATGTTAATTTTATATATCTATATAAAAATGAAGTTTAGTTTTAAAATAAAAAAAGGATTTTATAAAAACTGATTTTGATAAAACGTTTTGTATATAAAAGATAAAAGTTTTTTTTCGGTAAAAATCATAAAACGTTTTTAAAGAATTTTGATAAGAAGGAGAAAAACTGATTTTTCAATATGATAAAGTTTGTTTAATAAAAAAAACTGATTTAAGAGTTGATCTAGTTAATATAAGATATGGAGAAATCCTTATCCTATTAGGAAAAGGAAAATCAGTTTTTATAAAAGATAAAATTGGTTTTTGAATAGGAAAAGAATTTTATCCCTTTATTTTAGGAATAAAAATTGTTCAAAAGATAATATATCTTGGAGAAGGATTTTTATTCAGTTCACCAAGATATATAAGGGATTGCAACTCAGTTTTATAACTCACGTTTTCAGAGAGGAAAAATCGGAGATATTAAGAGCTGAAAACAGTTTCTTAAGGCACAGAGCATAGCACAGAGTTCTAGTCAGGTTAGGAAACTAAAACAACGTTTGTAATTGTCCTCTATTTGCTTGAATAAGAAGCACGCTTTGAGGATCTTTTCTTTCTGTAATTTCATTATTATAGAGAGTGGCAACACTTAGAGTTAAGTGTTGGGGAGCACTACTAGGGTTAGTAGTGGGGGAATCGAATTGTATCAAGAGTTTGATATTTTACGGTTCAAATAATAAAAGAGTAGTTTGTGTGGACGTAGATCTCAGAGGTGAGATTGAACCACGTTAAATTCCTGTGTCTTATTATTTGATTTCATTGTTTTATTGTTTGATACAATTTCGTTCGAGCAAAAACATTAATCGGAGAATTTACGAGTGAATAACACAGTGCACGGCACTGTGCCATAAGAGTGTTTTTGCGAAAATCGATTAGTTTTAGCCACTCAATTCAACCCCCCTTCTTGAGTGTCACCTTGAGTTCCAACAGTGTCACTTTCTTAACAGACGGAATATATCGACAAGAATTACAAACTCTTCTTTCATCTTCCATCTTCCATCTTCCATCTTCCATCAGCCATAATTATATTGAACAACCTAGCGAAGAAAAAATCCTAGTCGAAAAGGACATATGCCAATAATAATAGTGTTATTATCGTTTACAATTTTAATATATTTTAGAACTTTGTTAACATCCACAAACTATTCTTTCATCAGGATTACCCTCTGTCGGTCTTTAGCATTCTTAAAAAGTGACTTGATATGGGAGATAGGTCAAGATGTTTCAATTTGTTTTTTTGTAAGTTTTGGATAAATTTGTTTTTTTTTTTTTACAACAAGAACAAACATTCTTTTTTTTGAGGGGAAAGGCAAGCTAGTATTAGACCTGGCAAAGTTGGTCCTGATCCGAAAATCCGGTCCGAAATATCCGATCCATGGTCCGATATGGGTCCGAACGAGACGGTCTGAACCTTGATCCGAATCCGAAATATTCTTGATCCGAAACGCATCCGAAGGATCCGATCCGAAGGTAACCCGATCCGAAATCAACCCGATCCGAAAGCGATCCGAAATTATTAACTTCGATTAGGCTTTAATCCGAAGTACCCGAAACTAACACGTTTTTTTATATTAAAAAAAAACATTAGCACAAGTATAAGTATTCCATACATTCCACCATAGTCAGACAAAACACAAAGGCCAGAATTACACAAATTACTAAAGTAGCAGCTCCATAGTCCATACATAACAATATAAAAAAAAAAGCTAAATAGCTAATACATAAAGAGAAATCAGCATCTCTATCTATGAATTTGACTTTGTGTCCAATTGTCCATTACACAAGTCGACTTGGCTTGAAATTTTATTTTTCCTTCATATTTTCAAAATCTTATAATATATATTTAAAAGTTTCTAAGAATAAATAAACAAAACAATGGAAGAATTTCATGTAAGTATATGTAACGAATACCCAAATAGTTAGACGGAATAATTTTAAACAAATGTAGGGGTACTAACTACTAAATCATTAATATCCAAAAAATTACTATACTAATTGCACATAGAATAATAAAATTTATTTACATAGGACAACCCTACTAAATAAGCTCAAATCTTTCTTGACCAATCTGAAATACGGTCCGATCCGATGATGATCTGAAACTATAATCCGAAATCCGATCTGACTCGAAATCCGATCCGAATCCGACATGATGCGATCCGAAATCCGATCCGAAATAAACAGTCCGAACGATGTCCCAATCCGAAACGGTCCTGATCCGGTCCGATCCCGGTCCGAATGTAACTCGGTCCGAAAGCGGTCCGATCTGAATTGGTCCGATCCGAATCCGATCTGATTGGTCCGATTGCCAGGTCTAGCTAGTATTCATTCAAGGACAACTTGTCCATGAGTACATAAGGAGCCACTTCCATAGGACAATGGTTCTCCCAAATTTGTTTAGTACCAAATGGAACTAGCTTAGCTAAATGATGAGCAACAAAATTACCATCACGCTTTAGATGCGACCAAATAACAGAAGGAAAAAAAGTACTAGCAGAGAGGATCTCATGGAGAACAATATCTAGATCAGACAAATAGAACACATTCTTGGAGAGGCGATTAACGATTACATGACAATCCGACTCAATGATAACATCACGAAGGCCATAACGTTTTCCCAACCGCAATCCCATGGAAATTGCCTTTGCCTCCGCAATCTCCGGAGCCCAAAAGGCTCTAATGCGACGAGTAGCTGAGAAAATGATGCTGCCAGTGTGGTTACGAGCCACAACACCAATGCCCACCCACCCTTCAACAGCTAACGAGGCGTTCACATTTATCTTGGCTACGCCAGCAGTAGGCGCTTCCTATTTGCGAGGGCAAGGATTGCTGGGCTGCAACGAGGGACGATAGATGCGTCCAGCATACGAGCCATAATCATCAACGAGCCTCTCAACACGCGCAACCAGCACATGATTCGGCGTGCATTTATTGCTGAAAACTTGTTGGTTTCTTTCACCCCAAATACACCAAGCAAGGAATAGACCCTTAAGCCGCACCTTACTCTCCACCTCGCCACTTCACCACCAACTCACACATGTTCAAAGATTCATCTCCAGCACACAGCACATCACAACCACATTCACTCCAAACATCAGCAAAACGAGGGCAATCAAAGATTGCGTGCCTTGCTGTCTCAACCTCCCCCACAACCCCAAGGGCAAGTATCATCATCAATGAAATGACGATAGTTAAGTAGAGAGCGAGTAGGAAGAGAGTTAGTGCATAGTCTCCATAAAAAATGACGTACCTTTGGGCTCGCATCAAAACTCCAAATATCAACCTATGCTTGATGAAAGTTATCGAGATTGCACCCTTTGCCCAACATGTAAGCGGTTTTGACAGTGTAGAGGCCATTCTTAGAGAAAGCCCAAGTAAGTTCATCTTGCAAATCCACCTCACTAAGAGGAAGAGCAAGAATACATCTCTTGTCCCGCTCATTAAACATGCCTTCGATGATATCAAGATTCCAATCCAAAGTGTGCTCATCAATCAGATCATGAACCATGTGAACCGCATCATTCCTAGCAGATGAAATGGTGCGACCTTCATCATCAAGTAACCACGGATCATCCCAAATATGAATACTTCGCCCATTACCCACACGCCACAAAAGTAATAATATGTTCTTTTTACCATAAACAATATGTTTTTTTAACCTAAAATATGTGTTCTTCTATTTTTAATTATATGTTCATATACTATGTGTTCTTTTAAAAAAAAAATTATGCTATTATTATTATTATTATTATTATTATTATTATTATTATTATTATTATTATCTATACAAATATATTAAAAGGCGTTTCTATCAAAGGAATGGTGCCACATGGCACTCTTCTCAAACTTCTAGGTATTACATGTTTATAATCTCATTTAAAAATATTAACAATGTGTAGTTACTAAGATTTGAACACATGACCTTTGACATGAAATGTGAGAGTTTAACCACTAATCCACTACAATTTTAATGTTAAATGTTTCAAAGTAAAACATAATAAAGTCTTATAATTAGATGTAATTATAAAGACATAAATAAGTTTTTTGATATCTAACACTTTTATTAAGTAATAACATTCTCTTACCCCCAATTCCATTGAAGTTGATATTTTATCCCCAATTATTCCTTAGAAGTTTTTTTTTAAAAAACAACTTATAATGTCATAGCGTTCATTTTTCAATTTCGCACTAGACTGCATATTACGAAAAGATAATAAAAATCAATTATGAAATTTATGAATAATGTATTTGATAATTGTAACTAACCCGGTGCATCGCCCGGACCAAAATACTCATTACTATTATTAAAAGTTGTGCAAAGTAATAAAATGAAAGTAATAGTAATACTAGTAATGAAATACAAAGTAATAATAATTTTAGTAATAATATGTTTTATAAAAGATAAGTTCAGATCAGATCAGATCAGTTCAGATCAGATCAGATCAGAAAAAAGAAGTTCAGATCAAATCGAATCAGATAAGAAAAGTTCAAATCAGTAAAAATAAGGTGAACTAAACATAGCCTAAATCGGCAAGAGCAATGCCCAATTGTTCTCTAGATTTCTCGAGCTTAGAAGGTCCAATATTTGTGAGCTAAAAACTTCCCTTGTTGCATCCTCCATTGATTATTTGAGTGCCCATTTGTATGCCGGCATCATCTCATATTGTTTGTAGAATATTCATGAACTTATCTAGTTCTCCAAGCCAGACACATAATTTATGAGATATCAATGTGGCAAACTACTAATTGGGTCATAAAAAAACTCGAGCCACGAAACCCAACAGTTACGAAAACAAAGTGTCAACCATATTCAAATGTATGGTGTAGGAATTTTTTCTTTAGTATAGCGTTCTTTGACGATAAGTTCAGTTCAGTAGAAAGAATTTAAGAATGTATGATATTTTCACAAAATAAGGTTTATAAATAATAAAAACTAATAACATCATAAAATTTGAGCCACCAAACTTTATCTAATATACTATAATTGATTAGTAAAAATAAGTTTAATTAAGTTCAAATTAGTAAAATTAAATTGAATAGGATAGGCCCTAAAATTGTTATTGGTTACAATGTTATGCCACAAAACTTTGTTAACATCCACAAACGACCAATCAATTTCATGATAAAATTTTGTCGGTCTTTATATAGAGCAATGTTGAAAATGGGAAATTTGTTTACAAAAATTGGAATTTAGGAAAACATTAAAGGACAAAGACATTAATTAGTGTAGGGTTTTTCTAACCTATGCACCTAGTGCAAAGGTTAAGCCTTATCTATTCAATAAATTAATTAACTAAACTAGAATATCCTCCCTACAATTATGCTAAACTAGCTTTCTAAGCACGCGATGCGTGCGACGATAAATTTTCATTGTGATATTTCGTAATGTCGAATAGATAGTTTTTCATGCACGCAATACATGCAGCGACAACTTATTATAATTGTTTAAGTTGACAGTTTTTTCAATAAATGCTCTGTTTTGTTCAACTTCTTAGAAGTTATTTTCAAAAAAAAAGTTTAGATCGCGTTCTTGATCCGACTTTATCCTCTATATAATTGACTTACACAAATTGAAATTATATAAACCCATTAAAATGATCTTTTATTTACATGAATATAATGTTGTGAAAGTATATTGCTGATTTTTTATTTTGGTAATTTTTCCTTTTGATGGATGTTTTTGATATTCTTAAATGAATTTGCTATCTTTGTTTTTTTAAAATTTTTAGTAATTCCTTTTTTTTAAACCTAAAATTTTAAGTTATTCTAATTATAGTTTTTAAAAATGGCAAATATTGGGATTGATTGATTACCCATTATTATTTGAAAAATTTAAACAAAATTGATGTAATTAAAAAAGTAAGGATAATATAGTCATTTAATATGGGGACACCATGCCTCCCCCCTTCACTTATATAATAGAGATATATATTAATGACAATTTTGGTTTGATTA
The DNA here is from genome assembly GCA_947646795.1 of Beta lomatogona. Lineage (NCBI taxonomy): Eukaryota > Viridiplantae > Streptophyta > Magnoliopsida > Caryophyllales > Amaranthaceae > Beta > Beta lomatogona. The sequence goes on along the minus strand of CANSNZ010001032.1, from coordinate 110,291 downwards.
AAAGAAAAGATAAAATATATACTAATAAGGAAACTAACTATTTAGCATAATTATAGGGAAAATATTCTATTTTAGTTAATCAATTTGTTTAATAGATAAGGCTTAACCTCTGATCCTCTGCACTAGGTGCATAAGTTAGAAAAACCCATTAAAATATTATAATAATTTCTCTTTGTAGTTTCAAAAAATAAAAAGATAAAAGTACATCAACTCTCTCTCTTATAAAAGGCTATAATATTTTGTATACGTGAGATAATACATCAGATATACTGTAATTGATTAGATATCTATGTGGCAAACTACTAATTGGGCCATAAAAGAATTTGAGCCACCAAACCCAAGAGTTACGGAAACAAAGTGTCAACCATATTCAAGTGAATGGTGTAGGAATTTTTTCTTTAGTATAATGTTCTTTGAATATAATTTCAGTTCAGCAAAAATAAGTGAAAATAAGGTATGATATTTTCACAAAATAAAGTCTAATAAGTTCAGATAAGTTCTAATAAGGACTAATAAAGTCTAATAAATTCTAACAAATTCAGTTCAGTTCAAATAAGTTCATATAAGCATAAATAATAAGTTAAATGTAACATGCCCTAAAAGTGTTATCGCTTACAATGTTATGCCACAATAATAGCTTTCTTAACATCCACAAACAATATTTTCATCAGGATTAATTTATGTCGGTCTTTATTTAGCAATGTTGAAAATGGGAAATTTGTTTTTACAAAATTGGAAAAAAGAAAAATATCAAGGGACAAAGACATTAATTAGTGTGTTATAATAATTTCTCTTTGTAGTTTCAAAAAAATCAGTACATCACCTCTCTCTCCTATAAAAGACTATCATATGCACCTCTATTTTGTGAACGTGAGATAACATATCAGATAGTTGTATAACAGTGAGAAATTAAGTATGAGTAGTCTTAAACGTAAGCTTGAGGCTGAGGTTGAGATCAGAGAAAGTGTTGCAGATGTCCTCCATGACATACTTTCGAGTAAACCTCATCATGTTTCCCATGCCGCCTCTCATTTTGTTCAGGCTGTTGACTTACATGAGGGCGACCACGGTAAACTTGGCTGTACAAATGTTTGGAAATACACTTTAGGTAATTTATTCTAACTAGGTCTCTTATTGAAATATTCATCTACTCTTGTATTATTATAATCGTTAACTCCTCCTCCATCGGTTTAGATCAAAATTCTTGATTGACTTTTATCGCATGAGACGGTTGCGGTTTAAGCCCATTTGTTGATTGATGAACTTAACTTATAGTTAGAGTTCAAGCTAAACCTTTAAATAGTCAATGTTATGGGAAACTCACAAAGGTGAGAAGAAGTAGGGAAGGATCTTAGTTGGGGCTGGCGCCGGATCTGGCCCCAATAAACTTTTGTTTGGGCACAAGGGATTTAACTAATATTTTGAATTATATTTGTATGTAATATAATCATTAAATATTCAACTTTCATCTAGAGGTTGGGGATTCCAAACTTGGCCATATTAAGTTTTTTGTCCAAGATCCGCCACTGGAAGGAATCTTGAGATCCCATTAAGAACTCATGTGCAGTGAGTTGTCGTACATTGAACTAGAAGAGAATAATGCTTGGAACCACATTAAGAAGCTACACATAATTAGTTTTGTGACGACGAAACTTCTTTTGGTCTTGTAAGTAATGAAAACGTTTATTCGTTGATGGTTCCTTGACTATTTATTCATAACAGTGCCATTTGACGATTGACCAACTTAACTATATATGTAATTGCTAAGCAAACACATGGTTACTACTTACTACTCCCTTCGGTTTTTATTAGTTTACCCACTTTTTTTGGATTGTCACTCATTACTTTGCCGTTTTTTTTAAAGGCATTTTTTTTGGCTTTTGGAATGAACCTATGAATTTTATATTATAGTCTTTACAATAAAGTTTTGCTCACTTTACTCTCTTGGCCCTCAACATTAACTTCAATAGAATATGCAATAGATTAATACTTTTCTTCCCTCATATGACGACTGACATACCTATTACTCCTAAAACTCTATGCTCAAAGAAGTGGGTAAACTAATAAAATTCGGAAGGCATATATATATGAAGTATGCATGTATGTTAACCTTGTGGTTTAATTAATTAGGTGGGAAGTCCTTCGTAGCAAAGTCGATACTTGAAGAGATTGATGAAGAGAAGAAGTATGTGAGATACCGAGTCATTGAAGGCGATCTATTGGATGAGTATAAGACTATGACAGGGAAATTCCACGTGATACCTAAGGATGAGAAAACCAGCATAGCGAAGTGGACATTAGAATATGAGAAGCAGCATCCTGCAATCCCTGAACCAACTGAATTGCTCGATTCCTGGCTTGCTGCTATCAAAGACTTGGATGATCATCACCATGGAATAAAGAAGTAAACAATCATATATAATAAAGTGAACGATGTTTTAAGCCAATAATTTCAGCAGTTTATCAGTTTATTGGATCCAAAATGTTGTATGAAGTTGGATATGTTTTAGTTTGGTTGTTTGCATATAAAGTACTTCAAACTAAATAAGGGATGTATTCAATTAATTATTTTACTACTCTGTGGGTGATTATGAGTGTACCAGTGTGTATGGTCAATAGAAAGATAATGACCATGTTTGGTAAATGGCTTTTTCATTGGCTTTTGGCTTTCAATTTGGTCAAACAGCCAAAAAAAGTGTTTGGTTATTGGCTTTTTGGTTGGCTGAAAAGCTGGCTTTTAAGCCAAAATGAAAAAGCTGTCTGGAGCAGCTTTTTGGATTGGCTTTTGGCTTGTTGGCCCACAAACTCTCTAATAAACAACCAACAGCCACAATTAATTTTGCCAAACACTTTTGCAAACAGCTGGCTTAAAAAGCCAACTTAAAAAGCCAATACATACAGCCAACGCTTCCAGCCAGTCAAACAAGCCAGCTAAACCAGCCAAAAGCCAACAGCCAACAGCTGATTGCCAAACAACCCCAATGTTTGTATTTGTAATATACATTAGAATTTGTGTGGCAGCAATACACACTGGTATTAGTGTTGATTATTATTGTATAATCATGTATTTTTGTAATATGCATTAGAAATAATAATAAACCAATAATGTGTTAGAACTAAAATATGCTAAAATAACGTGTTGAACTTAAATATGTTGTTATTAATTTTATTGAACTGAACAATCTAAACTGAACCAAAATTAATTTTGCAAAATATTTAGGTGTAGACATACTAAGTTGCATAATGTACACCATTGTAAATATATATTCTCTACGTCTAAGTGTGCTTCATTTATTTTTCATGGAATGTATTCCATCCATTCTTTTATAAGTGCAACATTTGACTTTGACATTATTCATATAAAAACTTTGACTATGTTTTTTGCTAAAATAAAGTAAATTAAAGGCTATCATGTAATATGTTGTTTTGATCAATGTCAAGTGTATATATTTAAATTATCAACTTTTTATAATTTTACCTAATTAAAGATAAAAAATATTAATGGTCAAAGTTATGTATCGGCTAGCACGAAGGTCAAACGTTGCAATCATGAACGAATTATAAAAGATTAATATTTCATAAACGAAACTAACAAGATCATGCATTGATGACTTTTTTTTTTCTATGTATCAATGGGAATTGATAGTCAAAATTTATGAACTTTGTGTTTCCTAAAAAGAAAACGGTCCATACATATATAGACAGGAGGATTATACAATAGTACAAATAGTGACTAATCCAATAAGAAAACATTAAGATTTGGTGAATCATATTGGAAAATATTGCTGCCAAAAAACACATTGCAAATGATAATGGCTCTGTTTGGCAATACTAGCTGAAAATAAATTGAAACTGATAAGATAAAGCTGAAATTGATAAGGTGCTGGAACTGATCATAAGGTAACTGATTAGTTTAACTGTTTGGCAAAATAAGTTGATCAAGTTGATAAATTATTTTGGCAAAATTAATTGTTGTCAAAATTTTGGAAAGATTTTCCAAAATTTCAGTCACCTGATTTTGAAAAGGTAAAATTTTAACTTATCATTTAAGTCATTTTAACCGCCTGAAATTTTATTTTAGGTGCTCCCCAAACACTACTAATCATTTTAGCACCTAAAATATGTTAGCACCTTATCATTTAAGGTAGCTAAAATGCTTCCCCAAACAGAGCCAATACTTAAAAGTGTGTGATCATTACGATAAGGCTAAAATGTATGAGCTAGTAGTCCGACACACATAAAAATTAATGCAGGGACTAGATGGATGTCGTTAACAGTAACACGAGCGTTCATTAATTTCTAACATTTTTGTGTCCCTTCAGCTCAGTTTGCTTAAAAGAATGATGAAAATCTAACAGTTCGATGCTAGAATTATTTCCAATATAAAATATACTTCTTTTTCCAATATAAGACATATAAACCACTTTTATACATATTGATAATTTAGCTCACATTTGTTATATTTACTTTGATTTCAGATCACTTAAATTCACCAGAAAATTAAAAAAAAAACAATTTTTTTTATATATACCTATTGATGCGGTTTTGGCCTTAAACAGCAGCAATAGGTTGATTATTTAAACTTTCAATATGCGATCTATTGCTGTGGTTTTTTGTAGAAACCGTAGCAGTAGATTAACCTATTGCTGCGCCTTGATTTGCGACGGTGCAAAAACCGTAGCAATAGGCCATTAAAACACCGCAATAATATAGGGTTATTCTACTAGTGGTGCTTTCTGATCCAACGTTGCCCAATCTTCATCTTTCATTGCAGCAAGCTTCATTTCTGACAGAGGTTGGTACAGATCTTTCTTGTATAGATAATCCTCAATCTGCATCTTCCAGATACCAAAATCCTTACCATCGAATTTATCGATCATCATCTTCCCGTCATCCATTATACCTATTCAACACGATCTAGCTACACAGCGATTCAACCTAGCTTTGATACCACTTGTTAGGAATACATATCGAAGGCGCTAACAAATCAAGCAATTGAAGTATAATATACGAAAGAATTAAGAAGTAAAGCAATAAAGAACACAAGAAGATTTAACGTGGAAACCCTTGAATAAGGAGAAAAAACCACAAACACTACACTAGGACTTTGAATATGAGATGATGATGCAAGGAGAATTCTCTACTCTCTCTAGACTCTCTAACCTCTCTTTAGGGTTCTCTAGTCTCTCTAGATTAAAGAATATTTCTCACTCAGTATACAATGAATAAATGGCTCAAAGATATTTATACGAGGGTCAAAACGAAAAACCTAACGCAATAGAAAACCGAAAACGAGTAGGAAAATAAGTTAAATCCCGTACCAGGGAACACCACGCTTAGGCCCTGGCCTTCCTCGCAAGCCACGCCCAACCCGTGGCCTTGAGCTGTACAAAGCACCAAAGAAACTCCCAGCCAGTGAACATTACGGCCTGCATGTGGTGTTCCTCTCAAGCCACGCCCAGCCCATGGCCTTGACATTACAAAGCACCAAAGAAACTCCTAGCCAGTGAACACCACAGGTAGGTCATGGTGTTCATCCATCACCACGGGCAGGCCGTGGTCTTCTACTTTTCATGCTTTGATCTATTGTTTTTCTTCCCCAAATGCTCTAGCTTGGCACAACAATACCTTGTTCCTTCACCTACTCGCTTCATGATTCATCTTCAACACACCTTACAAAGAGTTGAGAGTATTCGGCTAAGCCTTCTAACATAATGCTAGTAGGTATTTTGATTAGATTAGCTTATATTACTAGTAGTATAAATATAGATAGATGACATAATACATTTGGTAATCCGAACAAATTAGCTTGTAAGAGCATTTATGACCATGAATAAGAAAAAGTTCATCCTCCTCTCTCTACAACTTTCTCTTTCATCATCTAAAAAAATGTCATGACTCATGACAAAATTCACAAGATCACCTTATCCATGACATAAAAAAAAAGTTCATCAGTTTTATTTCTTCTACTTTTTACTTCAAAATTAATCTTTTAAAGTGTTTCTGAATATGGCAAAATGAAAATCATTTTATAGATCTCAAAAAAAATGACCATTACTATTTTTTTATTTTTTTCAAATTTGTATTTTTTGATATAGTCATTTTAGTTTGGCAAATACATTTGTTAAACTGATAGGGATGGAAACGGATGATGGATGATGGGATGGAAACGGATGATGGATCATCCATCATCCGCTTAACCCGGTTTCATTAAGCGGGTGAAAACCCGAAATAAATGGATAAAAAGCGGGTGGCGGGTGAAGCGGGTGATGGATGCGGGTCGGATGCGGGTGAGATTTTTTTCATCCATCACCCGACCTATCACCCGCTTAACACCCACCCATCATCCATATTATCAATTACACATGTTTATTTACTTACTTCATTAAATTTTTTAGTTGAAAATTCTAATAAAATGTATCTTATGGTATAATTTTTTGTAAAAATTGTTATATATCTCCTAACCCGCTAACCACCCAATTCACCCGTTCACCCGGTGGATGACGGATGGATGGATGCGGCTGATGGCTTATGCGGGTGATGGCTGGATGCGGGTGGAGCGGATGGATGCGAGTGACGAACCCGATCCATTTCCATCCCTAGTTAAACAATTTCCTACGACTTGGTGCCTGTGGGCCACACTTTTCTCATGACATAACTTTTTTTATTCACCATGTGAGTTGTGACCAATTAAAATTGATCACAATGTAACCAAAATTATTTTACAATTTGTTCATAATGGAGGTGATTTTTTTATCCCATAAACTATTTTCGTTTTTGATCCCATAAACTATTTTTTTTTAATAGAAATGGATGCACAAACAAACATTTCCACAATGTAAAAAAACAATTGCTCTCTAGCATAAAGCCGGAGCTCCAAAGAGCAACAAAGGCGATTTCTCAATTCTCACACCTCACACTCCCAGTCTCACATTTTTGACAAAGAGGGATCGACAACTTGACAGTTTTAACAGAGTTATAGCCTACTGTAGTATGTAGTCAACTATGTACACGTTTAAAATCTTTAATTCCTTCTTGTGTTGGGTGGATTAAGGGCAGGCATACATTTAGTGGAGATGCATGGTCCATTGCCGGTTGCTGGATTACACGTTTAAAATATTTGTTTCCTTGTTGTGTCGGTTGTGAATATAATGATACGAATTACTCCAATATAGGTTAATAGGTGTCTGAAACTCATATACTTCCTCCGTTTTATTTTAAATGAAATGTAGGGTCTTGGTACGAAGATTCAGGACATGAGAGAGATAGAGAGAAAGAAAAAGAGGGACCAATGTGATGAGGAGAGATATAGAGAAATGTGAATATCAAATAAAGTAATGTTTTATTTATTTCGAAACGACCTAAATGATACGTAAGTGCTTCTTTTATTTTAGAATAGAGGAAGTAATGTGATATGATGCACAAATTACAATAGTACAATTATGAGTATACCCTTAGTATCCTATATTATCGGTTAAAGACTTGTAACTAGTTTTTAAGCCTGAGTTATGCTCTGGGTAATTATATTTTCATTTATTAATATTTTACATTAAAATAATAACATCATAACACCAACTATCGTTTGGTTTAATAATAAACTTTAGTATATATATATATATATATATATATAAGTCATGGGATCAAATGCACCTCTCTCTCCTATAAAAGGCTATCATATGCACCTCTATTTTGTGTACGTGAGATAACATATCAGATAGTTGTATAACAAGTGAGAAATTAAGTATGAGCGAGTCTCAAACGTAAGCTTGAGGGTGAGGTCGAGATTAGAGAAAGTGCTGCAGATGTCCTCCATGACATACTTTCGAGTAAACCTCATCATGTTTCCCATGCCGCCTCTCATTTTGTTCAGCCGTTGACTTACATGAGGGCGACCACGGTAAACTTGGCTGTACAAATGTTTGGAAGTACACTTTAGGTAATTAATTCTAACTAGGTCTCTTTATTGAAATATTCATCTACTCTTGTGCTATTATGATCGTTAACTCCACCATTGGTTTAGATGAAAATTCTTGATTGACTTTTATCGTGTGGGGTGCGGTCTAAGTCCATTTGTTGGTTGATGACCTTAACTTAGAGTTAGAGTTGAAGCTGAACCTTAAAATAGTCAATGTTATGAGAAACTTAAAGAGGTGAGAGGGGCTAGGATCTTGGATCTTAGTTGAGGTTGGCAGGGGCTTGGCTCATAATACTTTTTTTTTGTATATGGGATTTAATTGGTATTTTGAATTATGTATATATATTTGTATGTAATATAGTTGTTAAAGATTCAAATATCATCTAGAGGTTGATGATTCCAAACTTGGCTCTAGTAAGTTTTTTGTCCAAGGTCCGCCACTGGAGGAAGTTTTGAGATCCCATTAAGAACTCATGTGCAGTGAGTTGTCGTACATTGAACTAGAACAGAATAATGCTTGGAACCACTTTAATTAAGAAGCTACACATAATTAGTTTTGTGATGACGGAACTTCTTTTGGTCTTGTAAGTAATCAAGACGTTTATTTGTTGATGGTTCCTTGACTATTTATTTATATCAGTGCCATTTGACAATTGACCAACTTAACTCTGTAATTGCTAAACAAACACATGGTTACAACTTACTATTCCCTTCGGTTTTTATTAGTTTACCCACTTTTTTTTGGGTTGTCACTCATTACTTTGCCGTTTATTTTTGGCTTTTGGAATGAACCTATGAATTTTATATTATAGTCTTTACAATAAAGTTTTGCTCAATTTACTCTCTTGGCCCTCAACATTAACTTCAATACAATATGCAGTAGATTAATACTTTATCTTCCTTCCTATGACTCACATACCTATTTCTCCTAAAACTCTATGCTCAAAGAAGTGGGTAACCTAATAAAATTCGGAAGGCATATATATATGAATTAAGTAAACCTTGTGGTTTAATTAATTAGGTGGGAAGTCCTTCGTAGGAAAGTCTATACTTGAAGAGATTGATGAAGAGAAGAAGTATGTGAGATACCGAGTCATTGAAGGCGATCTATTGAATGAGTATAAGACTATTACAGTGGCATGCCACGTGATACCTAAGGATGAGAAAACCAGCATAGCGAAGTGGACAATGGAATATGAGAAGCAGCATCCTGGTATCCCTGAACCAACTGAATTGCTCGATTCCTGGCTTGCTGCTATCAAAGACTTGGATGATCATCACCATGGAATAAAGAAGTAAACAATCATATATAATAAAGTGAACGATGTTTTAAGCCAATAATTTCAGCAGTTTATCAGTTTATTGGATCCAAAATGTTGTATGAAGTTGGATATGTTTTAGTTTGGTTGTTTGCATATAAAGTACTTCAAACTAAATAAGGGATGTATTCAATTAATTATTTTACTACTCTGTGGGTGATTATGAGTGTACCAGTGTGTATGGTCAATAGAAAGATAATGACCATGTTTGGTAAATGGCTTTTTCATTGGCTTTTGGCTTTCAATTTGGTCAAACAGCCAAAAAAAGTGTTTGGTTATTGGCTTTTTGGTTGGCTGAAAAGCTGGCTTTTAAGCCAAAATGAAAAAGCTGCCTGGAGCAGCTTTTTGGATTGGCTTTTGGCTTGTTGGCCCACAAACTCTCTAATAAACAACCAACAGCCACAATTAATTTTGCCAAACACTTTTGCAAACAGTGGCTTAAAAAGCCAACTTAAAAAGCCAATACATACAGCCAACGCTTCCAAACCAGTCAAACAAGCCACTAAACCAGCCAAAAGCCAACAGCCAACAACGGGATTGCCAAACAACCCCAATGTTTGTATTTGTAATATACATTAGAATTTGTGTGGCAGCAATACACACTGGTATTAGTGTTGATTATTATTGTATAATCATGTATTTTTGTAATATGCATTAGAAATAATAATAAACCAATAATGTGTTAGAACTAAAATATGCTAAAATAACGTGTTGAACTTAAATATGTTGTTATTAATTTTATTGAACTGAACAATCTAAACCGAACCAAAATTAATTTTGCAAAATATTTAGGTGTAGACATACTAAGTTGCATAATGTACACCATTGTAAATATATATTCTCTACGTCTAAGTGTGCTTCATTTATTTTTCATGGAATGTATTCCATCCATTCTTTTATAAGTGCAACATTTGACTTTGACATTATTCATATAAAAACTTTGACTATGTTTTTTGCTAAAATAAAGTAAATTTAAGGCTATCATGTAATATGTTGTTTTGATCAATGTCAAGTGTATATATTTAAATTATCAACTTTTTATAATTTTACCTAATTAAAGATAAAAAATATTAATGGTCAAAGTTATGTATCGGCTAGCACGAAGGTCAAACGTTGCAATCATGAACGAATTATAAAAGATTAATATTTCATAAACGAAACTAACAAGATCATGCATTGATGACTTTTTTTTTCTATGTATCAATGGGAATTGATAGTCAAAATTTATGAACTTTGTGTTTCCTAAAAGAAAACGGTCCATACATATATAGACAGGAGGATTATACAATAGTACAAATAGTGACTAATCCAATAAGAAAACATTAAGATTTGGTGAATCATATTGGAAAATATTGCTGCCAAAAAACACATTGCAAATGATAATGGCTCTGTTTGGCAATACTAGCTGAAAATAAATTGAAACTGATAAGATAAAGCTGAAATTGATAAGGTGCTGGAACTGATCATAAGGTAACTGATTAGTTTAACTGTTTGGCAAAATAAGTTGATCAAGTTGATAAATTATTTTGGCAAAATTAATTGTTGTCAAAATTTTGGAAAGATTTTCCAAAATTTCAGTCACCTGATTTTGAAAAGGTAAAATTTTAACTTATCATTTAAGTCATTTTAACCGCCTGAAATTTTATTTTAGGTGCTCCCCAAACACTACTAATCATTTTAGCACCTAAAATATGTTAGCACCTTATCATTTAAGGTAGCTAAAATGCTTCCCCAAACAGAGCCAATACTTAAAAGTGTGTGATCATTACGATAAGGCTAAAATGTATGAGCTAGTAGTCCGACACACATAAAAATTAATGCAGGGACTAGATGGATGTCGTTAACAGTAACACGAGCGTTCATTAATTTCTAACATTTTTGTGTCCCTTCAGCTCAGTTTGCTTAAAAGAATGATGAAAATCTAACAGTTCGATGCTAGAATTATTTCCAATATAAAATATACTTCTTTTTCCAATATAAGACATATAAACCACTTTTATACATATTGATAATTTAGCTCACATTTGTTATATTTACTTTGATTTCAGATCACTTAAATTCACGAAAAATTAAAAAAAAAACAATTTTTTTTATATATACCTATTGATGCGGTTTTGGCCTTAAACAGCAGCAATAGGTTGATTATTTAAACTTTCAATATGCGATCTATTGCTGTGGGTTTTTGTAGAAACCGTAGCAAGTAGATTAACCTATTCTTTGCGCCTTGATTTGCGACGGTGCAAAAACCGTAGCAATAGGCCATTAAAACACCGCAATAATATAGGGTTATTCTACTAGTGGTGCTTTCGATCCAACGTTGCCCAATCTTCATCTTTCATTGCAGCAAGCTTCATTTCCGACGAGAGGTTGGTACGGATCTTTCTTGTATAGATAATCCTCAATCTGCATCTTCCGGATACCAAAATCCTTACCATCGAATTTATCGATCATCATCTTCCGTCATCCATTATACCTATTCAACACGATCTAGCTACACAACGATTCAACCTAGCTTTGATACCACTTGTTAGGAATACATATCGAAGGCGCTAACAAATCAAGCAATTGAAGTATAATATACGAAAGAATTAAGAAGTAAAGCAATAAAGAACACAAGAAGATTTAACGTGGAAACCCTTGAATAAGGAGAAAAAACCACAAACACTACACTAGGACTTTGAATATGAGATGATGATGCAAGGAGAATTCTCTACTCTCTCTAGACTCTCTAACCTCTCTTTAGGGTTCTCTAGTCTCTCTAGATTAAAGAATATTTCTCACTCAAGTATACAATGAATAAATGGCTCAAAGATATTTATACGAGGGTCAAAACGAAAAACCTAACGCAATAGAAAACCGAAAACGAGTAGGAAAATAAGTTAAATCCCGTACCAGGGAACACCACGCTTAGGCCCTGGCCTTCCTCGCAAGCCACGCCCAACCCGTGGCCTTGAGCTGTACAAAGCACCAAAGAAACTCCCGGCCGGTGAACATTACGGCTCGCATGTGGTGTTCCTCTCAAGCCACGCCCGGCCCATGGCCTTGACATTACAAAGCACCAAAGAAACTCCTAGCCGGTGAACACCACGGGTAGGTCATGGTGTTCATCCATCACCACGGGCGGGCCGTGGTCTTCTACTTTTCATGCTTTGATCTATTGTTTTTCTTCCCCAAATGCTCTAGCTTGGCACAACAATACCTTGTTCCTTCACCTACTCGCTTCATGATTCATCTTCAACACACCTTACAAAGAGTTGAGAGTATTCGGCTAAGCCTTCTAACATAATGCTAGTAGGTATTTTGATTAGATTAGCTTATATTACTAGTAGTATAAATATAGATAGATGACATAATACATTTGGTAATCCGAACAAATTAGCTTGTAAGAGCATTTATGACCATGAATAAGAAAAAGTTCATCCTCCTCTCTCTACAACTTTCTCTTTCATCATCTAAAAAATGTCATGACTCATGACAAAATTCACAAGATCACCTTATCCATGACATAAAAAAAAAAGTTCATCGGTTTTATTTCTTCTACTTTTTACTTCAAAATTAATCTTTTAAAGTGTTTTCGAATATGGCAAAATGAAAATCATTTTATAGATCTCAAAAAAAATGACCATTACTATTTTTTATTTATTTTTTCAAATTTGTATTTTTTGATATAGTCATTTTAGTTTGGCAAATACATTTGTTAAACTGATAGGGATGGAAACGGATGATGGATGATGGGATGGAAACGGATGATGGATCATCCATCATCCGCTTAACCCGGTTTCATTAAGCGGGTGAAAACCCGAAATAAATGGATAAAAAGCGGGTGGCGGGTGAAGCGGGTGATGGATGCGGGTCGGATGCGGGTGAGATTTTTTTCATCCATCACCCGACCTATCACCCGCTTAACACCCACCCATCATCCATATTATCAATTACACATGTTTATTTACTTACTTCATTAAATTTTTTTAGTTGAAAATTCTAATAAAATGTATCTTATGGTATAATTTTTTGTAAAAATTGTTATATATCTCCTAACCCGCTAACCACCCAATTCACCCGTTCACCCGGTGGATGACGGATGGATGGATGCGGCTGATGGCTTATGCGGGTGATGGCTGGATGCGGGTGGAGCGGATGGATGCGAGTGACGAACCCGATCCATTTCCATCCCTAGTTAAACAATTTCCTACGACTTGGTGCCTGTGGGCCACACTTTTCTCATGACATAACTTTTTTTATTCACCATGTGAGTTGTGACCAATTAAAATTGATCACAATGTAACCAAAATTATTTTACAATTTGTTCATAATGGAGGTGATTTTTTTATCCCATAAACTATTTTCGTTTTTGATCCCATAAACTATTTTTTTTTAATAGAAATGGATGCACAAACAAACATTTCCACAATGTAAAAAAACAATTGCTCTCTAGCATAAAGCCGGAGCTCCAAAGAGCAACAAAGGCGATTTCTCAATTCTCACACCTCACACTCCCAGTCTCACATTTTTGACAAAGAGGGATCGACAACTTGACAGGTTTTAACGAGTTATAGCCTACTTGTAGTATGTAGTCAACTATGTACACGTTTAAAATCTTTAATTCCTTCTTGTGTTGGGTGGATTAAGGGCGAGCATACATTTAGTGGAGATGCATGGTCCATTGCCGGTTCTTTGGATTACACGTTTAAAATATTTGTTTCCTTGTTGTGTCGGTTGTGAATATAATGATACGAATTACTCCAATATAGGTTAATAGGTGTCTGAAACTCATATACTTCCTCCGTTTTATTTTAAATGAAATGTAGGGTCTTGGTACGAAGGTTCAGGACATGAGAGAGATAGAGAGAAAGAAAAAGAGGGATCAATGTGATGAGGAGAGATATAGAGAAATGTGAATATCAAATAAAGTAATGTTTTATTTATTTCGAAACGACCTAAATGATACAGTAAGTGCTTCTTTTATTTTAGAATAGAGGAAGTAATGTGATATGATGCACAAATTACAATAGTACAATTATGAGTATACCCTTAGTATCCTATATTATCGGTTAAAGACTTGTAACTAGTTTTTAAGCCCGAGTTATGCTCGGGTAATTATATTTTCATTTATTAATATTTTACATTAAAATAATAACATCATAACACCAACTATCGTTTGGTTTAATAATAAACTTTAGTATATATATATATATATATATATATATATATATATATATATATATATATATATAAGTCATGGGATCAAATGCACCTCTCTCTCCTATAAAAGGCTATCATATGCACCTCTATTTTGTGTACGTGAGATAACATATCGGATAGTTGTATAACAGTGAGAAATTAAGTATGAGCAGTCTCAAACGTAAGCTTGAGGGTGAGGTCGAGATTAGAGAAAGTGCTTGCAGATGTCCTCCATGACATACTTTCGAGTAAACCTCATCATGTTTCCCATGCCGCCTCTCATTTTGTTCAGGCGTTGACTTACATGAGGGCGACCACGGTAAACTTGGCTGTACAAATGTTTGGAAGTACACTTTAGGTAATTAATTCTAACTAGGTCTCTTTATTGAAATATTCATCTACTCTTGTGCTATTATGATCGTTAACTCCACCATTGGTTTAGATGAAAATTCTTGATTGACTTTTATCGTGTGGGGTGCGGTCTAAGTCCATTTGTTGGTTGATGACCTTAACTTAGAGTTAGAGTTGAAGCTGAACCTTAAAATAGTCAATGTTATGAGAAACTTAAAGAGGTGAGAGGGGCTAGGATCTTGGATCTTAGTTGAGGCTGGCAGGGGCTTGGCTCATAATACTTTTTTTTTGTATATGGGATTTAATTGGTATTTTGAATTATGTATATATATTTGTATGTAATATAGTTGTTAAAGATTCAAATTTCATCTAGAGGTTGATGATTCCAAACTTGGCTCTAGTAAGTTTTTTGTCCAAGATCCGCCACTGGAGGAAGTTTTGAGATCCCATTAAGAACTCATGTGCGAGTGAGTTGTCGTACATTGAACTAGAACAGAATAATGCTTGGAACCACTTTAATTAAGAAGCTACACATAATTAGTTTTGTGATGACGGAACTTCTTTTGGTCTTGTAAGTAATCAAGACGTTTATTTGTTGATGGTTCCTTGACTATTTATTTATATCAGTGCCATTTGACAATTGACCAACTTAACTCTGTAATTGCTAAACAAACACATGGTTACAACTTACTATTCCCTTCGGTTTTTATTAGTTTACCCACTTTTTTTTGGGTTGTCACTCATTACTTTGCCGTTTTTTTTTGGCTTTTGGAATGAACCTATGAATTTTATATTATAGTCTTTACAATAAAGTTTTGCTCAATTTACTCTCTTGGCCCTCAACATTAACTTCAATACAATATGCAGTAGATTAATACTTTATCTTCCTTCCTATGACTCACATACCTATTTCTCCTAAAACTCTATGCTCAAAGAAGTGGGTAACCTAATAAAATTCGGAAGGCATATATATATGAATTAAGTAAACCTTGTGGTTTAATTAATTAGGT
The DNA here is from genome assembly GCA_947646795.1 of Beta lomatogona. Classification (NCBI taxonomy): domain Eukaryota; kingdom Viridiplantae; phylum Streptophyta; class Magnoliopsida; order Caryophyllales; family Amaranthaceae; genus Beta; species Beta lomatogona. The sequence continues at coordinate 94,515 of CANSNZ010001032.1, read as the reverse complement.
GGGAAGTCCTTCGTAGGAAAGTCTATACTTGAAGAGATTGATGAAGAGAAGAAGTATGTGAGATACCGAGTCATTGAAGGCGATCTATTGAATGAGTATAAGACTATTACAGTGGCATGCCACGTGATACCTAAGGATGAGAAAACCAGCATAGCGAAGTGGACAATGGAATATGAGAAGCAGCATCCTGGTATCCCTGAACCAACTGAATTGCTCGATTCCTGGCTTGCTGCTACCAAAGACTTGGATGATCATCACCACGGCATAAAGAAGTAAACAATCATATATAATAAAGTGAACGATGTTTTAAGCCAATAATTTCAGCAGTTCATCAGTTTATTGGATCCAAAATGTTGTATGGAGTTGGATATCTTTTAATTTGGTTGTTTGCATATAAACTATAAAGTACTTCAAACTAAATAAGGGATGTATTCAATTATTTTACTACGCTGTGGGTGATTATGAGTTTACCAGTGTGTATGCCTGTATGGTCAATAGAAAGATAAAGTTTGTATTTGTAATATGCATTAGAATTTGTGTGGCAGCAATACACACTGCTTGGTATTAGTGTTGATTATTAATATATAATCATGTCTTATTGTAATATGCATTAGAAATAATAATAAACCAATGATGTGTTAGAACTAAAATATGCTAAAATAACGTGTTGAACTTAAATATGTTGTTATTAATTTTATTAAACTGAACAATCTAAACTGAACTAAAATTAATTTTGCAAAATATTTAGGTGTAGACATACTAAGGTGCATAATGTACACCATTGTAAATATATATCCGATCATATTCTCTACGTCTAAGTGTGCTTCATTTACTTTTCATGGAATGTACTCCATCCGTTCTTTTATAAGTGCAACATTTTATTAACTAGTGGTTGGCCCGTGCGCTACGCGCGCGCATGGCTAAGAGTAGCTAGATTGACATCAATGTCGGTCAACCGGCTTACTATAATTTCTTGTTATTATAAAAATTGTCGAATATATGTCACGAGAAGCACATTTTTTTCTTCGGATAACTTCCTTTTCTTTATCTAGTAATATATATTGCTACTTTTAGTTTCAGCCAATAAAATTTCATATCCCACTCACATTTTTCACTCCATATAGCCATATCCCCCCATGTTATTCGTCTATTTTGCTAGTGAATCTTCTTTAGACTATCAAGGTGAAAAACTATTATATTTAGAATCCCTTTATATATAATACCAAATTTTAACAAATTTTCTTTTTTAAATGGGACATGCCAAACAAGCCCCACGTAAGTACACATATTATACAAAAATGCTTTGACAAAGCTAAATTTGTATGCTTGAACATTTCAATTTAACACTCGGAAACATGATTTATATAATAAGATGCGCGCGTTACTACAAAATGTTGTATTGGTTATACTACAAGCCAAAGTTTACTCTTGCTAATATCGCGAGATTTATGCGTTCTATAATATGTAAGGATTTTTTTTCAGTTTAGCATATCAATTCCTTTTACTTGTGGATACTTTACCACCAGTAGCCTGTCGGATCGTTGCTATATGTGTGTACATTTGCAAACAAGTAATTGTAGCTCTACCTTTTTCTTAATTGTCCGTGTCTTCCTTATCTCCAGCTTTCTGAAGTTGAAAGTTTGGGTACCGACTTTGGTGCAGTCTAGGATTTAGGTTAATCTTCATAATTCTACGATTGAAAAAAAGGTCTGTGACATTCTTATCATCATTTAGCTCTAAGTACTTACAACCTTCAATACACACTTGTAATAGAAAAGGAAAAGGTTTTTATATCATCGCTTTTTGTATTTTGGATAGAAACATATTGCTCATAACGTTCGAATCTATATGATTACTTAATAATTCCATTAGTATACAAGATTAAGTCAAAAAGAATACGTGAAATGTTGACTTAATAAGCTTAGCTATCTATCTCCTTCACTGGCTTCACATGCACTAAGTCTCTCAAAGGACTTCTTTTACTTTGTACCTCTAGCAGAGAATGCTCCCTCAATTCTAACTTCCATGTTTTCCTTTAGCCTCAATAGTTTTTCTAGCTGAAAACAAGGTCACCAAAAGGAGGACATTGATACATGAACTCCACCAATAACTTTGAGTTTGCAAGCTCGAGTAGAACCAACACTATTAAGAACAAAAATGTATAAGAATCGGGTCAGTTGCATCATTTCCAAGAAGCAAAGGGACATAAACCGAGACATTTCAAGGAAGTTTATAACAAGTGATATTCTCCAACACTTATAAGGAAATCACCAAGCATCCTCTCTATACAATAAAATTGTGTCATCCTCATTTACCCCGCACATATATTAAGAATTGACAAGCATAGAAGGCCGAGTTTTCCTTAAAGCTCTCATTCCCTATATTAAGAATTGACTCATAGTTTGATATTATAACACAATTATGAAAAATAGTGTTACAATAAAGTAGAGTAACTCATAGTTAGAATTTGATATTATACTTTCATCTCATCACTAATGTATCTCGTAAACTTATAAGTCAAATCAAAATAAACCCAAAATCCTAATACACTACTTTAATTACAAGTTTATAGACAAACAATGTCCTAATTCCCAGAGAACAATATACATGGGGAAAGAGAGCCATTAACAAAAACATAATTTTCACGACTCGAGCAAGAAAACAAGGCGATCATCTTCTCCCATGAGCATCTCTCTCTAAAATGAAACAACAAAAACCCAAAAACAAAAATAACCAAGGGAGGAGAGAGAGAGAGAGTGTGTGTGTGTGTGTGTGAGAAGAAAGACCAATGGCAGTCAGAGAGAGTGTGAAAGAGACTGAAAACTAAAAGAGACAAAAATGATGTTACGAGGGAAGGAATTGAACCGCCTATTCCTATTCCGACCGGGAGCACATGCCATTCAACACGGAGATTCCGAAATTGCGGAGGCTTGGTTCGATCAAGCCATTGGGTATTGGAAACAGGCTATAACGCTTACTCCCGGGAATTAATAATAAAACAAAAGCTGGTATTAATTAATAGACGTATCGCGGTTTGTAGCGCAAGCACTTACTTTACGCCGCCAAAGGGGGGGGCAAGCGGTACTCATAGGCCAACGACAAGGAAGTAACAACCTGGAGAGCGAGTAGATTAGAGAGATGAGCATCATAGGTAAAACATATGGCTTAGGCTATATCTACTTTCATTTATCTCATAATATGTGAGTTTGTGAAAAAATAAATATATAATCTGACAAAATCCGCACATATTGTACAAAGCAGCAAGCCTACTGGAACATGCTGAACTCATGCTTAAGATCTTGTTTTCATTTCTTTACAAATTACAATATGTTTGATATCTTTAATAAAACTGAACTCTTACATTATTTTGTTCATGATTATGTAAAGAAAAACATATTTGATTTAATAAAACCGAACTCTTACATCATTTTGTTCATTTCTCACTTCACCAAATTACCCAGATACAATATAATTGGCAGGTAATTAAAGCTTGCCAAACTCTTTCTACCAAGAAAGAGGTCTTTGTAATGTCTATTGCATTTGAAGAATAGAGAGAATCACTATATGCCATTTTCTAAGGAATAATTAAAGAGAGGAGGACAAACTAAAATAGTGAAACCCATGCTTGTAATTAGTCACCCGAAAATGCTGAACAAATCGATGTGGAAAAAAAAAAAAATATTTTATCATATCTAAGGTGTAATAATCATGACGGATAAGTACATTTCCATTAAATAATTACAAGAATTTAACTTCGAATGCCAAAGAAATCAAGTCGTCAACCGATTGTTGACTTAAGTTCCGCATTAGATTTATCCGAGATTCTTTCTTTAAGAAAACCATCAACAAACATAACCCATATATATATATATATATATTTTTTGACGGCAACATAACCCATATCTTTGATCACAACTAAAATAAGGAGAAAAAATGGGACAATTTTAATCATAAGAGACCGCCAAAAAATGCAAGAATATCAATGTCAACTAAGAATAGTAGACTAATACCCACAAATAAACATAATCTGGAAAACATAAAGTGTAATTACACAGAAGTACAAAACTAAACAAAAAGATAAAACAACAAACCGTGAAAGTGTTAACCATGTGATTGATCGGTTTCAACATGAATGGAGCTCGGACTTAACACCAAAATGATGAATTAGGCCTCCAAATTACCATCATCTCCTTCCCATCTCTCTCTCCTTCTCTCGCTAATTCTATCTCTCGCTACTCTGCTATTTCTCTCCTTCCTATCAAATAATTGTAAAGGTTTCCAAAGAATATTTCAAAGAAGAGAAAAATCTAACTTTTGTTACAATTATCGACTTTTGAAGGTTGATTTTTTATTCACAAGAAAATCACAAAAAAGATCAAATGAACAGGAAGAAGCAGTGAAAAGTTGAACAAAATCAACAATTCCAAAGTAAATTTTTAGGAAATCCAACCACTAAAAATCAAAAGTAAACAAAAAATATGAGTCAAAAAATCATACACCTATATTACTACACCCGATACATAAATACAATTGAATACATGATACCTCAAATTTAGTCCAAAAGCAAACAAAACTCAGCTCAACGAAAATCAATTCAGAACTCCAAATAACAACTGAACCAGACGAAGCACATGGATATCATGGATTACAACATCAATTTTGCAACTAATTTGCTAATAATCACCTTCGATTCTAGAGTTTTCTCACAATTACGTCCTATTTTTTTGCTAGCTATTACAAGATTAACTTTTAGTAATAGCAAATTGAAGACAAAGAGATGAGAAAAACTATGAAAGACCATATTTCTCTGTGTAATTATGTGTTTGGGAGAAAACAAAATTATGTCGTCTATTTCACTTTATATTTTTACTTACCGGTGGCTACCACAGGATTCAAGCACCCAAATACAAAATCCAATTAAAAAAAGATAGTAGAACATCACAAACAAAATAAAACGAAGCAAAAGGCATGAAATCAAGATCTACCACCAGCAAAACAGAGAAAGATAGCGAACCTGCAAAGCCTTGACGAAGTTTTTACTACCTTCCATGGAAGCTTCATCATAGGTCCTAGGATTAGGATGCATGAAAGTTCTGATAAAAAACAAAATTAGTTATTCCAACTAATCAATAATTGAATTCACATAGCAAGAATAAAAAGTACATGGAAATTGTGAAATTAAGTCGAAATATTCCAAACCCAAATCGAATTCACCAAAATTCAAACAACCCATCATCTAAGTCTCCCAGATTTTCAGCTCGTGACAAATTCCTCCCCAAAAAACAGTCGAAAAAATGGAGAATTCAACCACAAGATCAACAAAAAAATCCAAAGAAATTAAACAAAAACTTTGGAATCTAAACTAAACCCACCTTCATTTCGGAGCAACGAACAACCTCATGAACACGCGGCGAGAGGTTTTCAAGTTGATGGAGCACTTGCATCATCCACCTACATTGGATCCCTCATTTATAATTATTACCCACTTCATAAAACAAAAGGCCCATCTCAACATCTCACCATTTCTCCCAATTCCTCCTCCAATTTAAATAATTAACCGTTTATACGACGATTTCCCGGAAGTAGGTGAGATGGGAAGATTAAACTCACATATATTAATTAATTTTTCCGAATTGTTTATTTTGGCTTTTTTTGGGGGTTTTGAATTATGAATTAAGGATGAATGGAAGAAAAGGGAGAATTAAGGATCAAAGATGTGGCTGTGGAAGAAGAGCTAGGCGAAGAGGGAGAAGTAAAGCAATCCTAGGAGATTGAGTGTGAGAGGTGAGAGAAAGCAGTGTAGGAGGATCGGAAACCGAGAAATGTAAAGTGGGACAAAGCAAGTTGGAGGTGAAGAGAGATGAGAGCCATTCGATCAGAAGAAGGCGAGCCATTCGATTAGTTACCTCCCCCTCCTTTCCTTATTTTCCTTATCTATAGTAAACTTCAACCTTTACTCACCCATTTCACTATTGTAGTGAATAGTGTGGAACTTCCCACTTTTAAAAGGGTTGGATACATTACTCCATCTGTTCCATAATACTCTTGAAACTTATCAAGGCACGTAGTTTTAAATGATAAGTTGTTGTTTTTGTTATCAATTGTTATTTTATTGAAAAATAGATGTGATAGGTGTTAGTAGTTAGTAAAAGTAGTATTATTTTATTTTAAGGAGAGAGAGTGTGGGCCATGGTTAGAGTTGGATGAGTAGTAGGAGTGGTATTATTTTATTTGGAGGAGAGAGAGTGTGGATCAATGCTTAAAAGGTAGAAGGATTAAAATAATAGTAAGTCATATCCAAAAATAGAAGTGTAAAGAGTATTCTGGGACAGATGAAAAAGAAAAGTGTAAAGAGTATTATGTGACGGAGGGAGTACATTTCATACCATGATGAAAATCATACACAAAAATTAAATTATAGATTTTAAATGAACAAAAAAATATAAAATACCCTATATTCAATACTAAAAATATATTCATAAAAAAAAATACTAAAAATATAAATTGAAGACAAAATATGGTCAAAATTGCTATTAACCTTACAATTAAGCCAAAGAGAAACACCAAAATGCCATGTAATCCTACATCATGTATAAAATCAATTATTAAAAGGTAACCTTAAATCACTTAGCAAAATTTAAACATAAAATTAAGCAATTAACCATGTAAACTAAATTTACTATTAAAATTAAAGATTTTAAAAATTAAAACGTACCTAGAGGTGACAGGGCAGTCCGGCGGCAAGAAGACAGTGGCATAGCTTCGGCCCAGTCGGCCAGTGGTGTTTGGCCACCTAAATTCACAAAACAGAATTAGGGTTTGGTGAGTACCAAAAATTCAAAAAAAAATATTAAATACATAGGGTTTGGGTATTACCAGCGGCGAGGAAACAGAGAATTAGAAGCGGCGACAGTCGGACGGCCGGTGTACGGTGGTGTTGGGCCACCTATATCCCAAAAACCCAATTATTAGGGTTTGATGAGTAACAAAAATTTTAAAAAAATAGAAACATGAA
>CANSNZ010001032.1:0-82500 GCA_947646795.1 Beta lomatogona | reverse complement strand
TTGTGTGGGCCCCCGTCAATTCCTTTGAGTTTCATTCTTGTGAACGTACCCCTACCACCTTTGCCCACGAGCCGTCCGACAAGAATGAGAGCAATCCCTTCTTCCACTATTAGGGGAAGACCAGGAGGGCCGGTTCAGTCAGATTATTCAGTAAGATATGGTTTGATGTTTGAGGCTTCGTGGCGGAAGCCAGTCCATGAAGATTCTCCCTTTTCTTATGCGAAATTCTCATTGATTAATGGTTGAAAGTTCCAATACAAGTGTCACCCTTGAATCTTACAATCTTCGACCTTTCTTTGAGTTTTCTCCCTTTTCTCCCTAAACTAATCTATGGAAGCTAATCCTCCTAAAAACCCTAAAAAGTCTAAAAACTAGGAGTGGTGAATAAAATAAAACTTGGCTAAAAATCCTCCTAAAATAAAACTTGGTTCCTAAAGGTATTTATACTACCCTAAAATTGAAAGAGAAAAGAAGCTAAAAAGTGGAGGAATAAAAGAAAAAAGGAAAATAAAAGAAAATGAGTCATAACTAAAAAGAGAAGGGGAAAATAAAAAAAATGGAAAAAGAAAATAAAAGGGAATGAAACACGTGAGACTAATGTACAGCAACAAGTGAAGAAAATAAAAGAAAGAAAAAAAGAAAGAAAAGGAAATTAAAAGTTGGGAAATGCAACCCCAAAACATCAGACCCTTCACCCCCTTCTTCGTCTTCTTCGCTTTAAGCTTCATCACACCATCAACACCAAATCTTGCGGTTGAAATCGCATCATCATCATCTGATTTATTGTGGCTGTCGATTGTCCTGGCTTTTCGCCTCAAGATCGAATGGTCTGTTGAATTTCATAATCCACCATCGACATCGCACGGCTCAATTTACAGCTCAAATTCAAACCAAATCGCGACCGTCGACCTTCATTAATTCCGTACAAAGTGCTGGAGCGCCCGCTCCGAGGTCGCTCGTGGCTCGTTCAAAACATTTTGGAACTCCCCTGTTTGTGGTGAACTCAAACGGAGCGCCCGCTCCCTTATAAATATGAGCGCCCGCTCCGCTTGGTTTTGGGACAAATACTTGGACTGCGGTGGAGATGGAGTTTGGTGCCTTGGATTGGAGTGGTGGTGCTGTGGTTACTCTGAACAGGAGATTTAGTGTACAGTGGGTATATGGGTGGAGGGAAGATGGTGGTGGTAGACTGGTAGTGCATTGGGGATTGGTGTGGTGTTGGATATGGGATGATGTGGTGTAGGATGTGTTGGCCATGAAGAGGATGACGTTTTGGGACTTTTAAGCTATTGAACTTAACTCGACAAATTCCGCCCTTCAAGTTCCGCAAACACTCACCTACACACATAAAGATAAAGCACGAGACAAGAAAACAAGAGTGACTAAAAGGGAATAAAATAGAAAATTAATACAAAAACTAAACCAATTCATCTATAAAATTAATAAAACAAAGGAAAGAAATAAACTACGAAATTAAGAGCTAAAAACTAGCAAAAATCACTAAATAAATAAATTAAGCTACAAAATGTTAAAATAAGAAATAAAGGCTAAAATAAGTGAAAATAAATGAAAATTAACCATGAAAACAATATAAAAACAACTCCTAGAAGTGACATAAATGTCACTTATCAGCTGACCAGGTTTGTTTCCATTGTTCTTCAGCTCGGTTTCTGTTTGATTGCGAAATTTAGTTTTATTTTCTTTACGAAGTTAGTAGGATAATTTTGGTTGAGTGATCCTAACTTAGGGTTCAGTATTTACAGACTTCTGAGACTACATTGCAAACATATTGAGTTATCGATTGTTGGGATGTTATGTTTATCAAAAGGATTAGTATGTAGACGTATATATTAGAGTAAACTATATTATGAGACAGAGGGAATAATTAAAAGATGTTGTGAAGGTAGTATATCCTCGGCGCAACACTCTCGTCTCTCCCTCATTGCGGTGAACCTGTGATGTTTGTCACTCTATCAATAAGGCCATAACAGTACAACTAATAATGTTATGCGGCAAAGTGAAAATAATACTAATTTGTATCACCTTTAAATTTAATTGCTTGTTTTCTAGAATTAATACTAATTGCTTGTTTTCTAGAAGCTGGGCCATGCATATCCAAAAGGAAATATAGAGGATTCATTGATCCTACTTGGTCTAGAAAAGAAGGCTAGAAAATTGGAACTAGAGGTAGAGGACTAGAGGGGATCCAAAAATCGGGCAGGGCCGTATGCCGATCAATGTTGATCACTTTAGACTTTCTTGTAAAAGTCTTTGGCCTTCCTTGCTTCTCGTGCTTTTTTTTTTTTTTACATATTTTAATACTCATGTTTCTTTTATAGGATACCTCAATGATGTCAAATTCTGAAAAGTGTTCAAGCCATGTTGTTAATGGTGGTAACAAGGAGAAGACTCGTGCCTCATCTGAAGCTTCAGATGCTATGAAAAACAATGATCAATCAGATAGAACTTCTTCTCTAACTCTTGAGAGTTGTCGAAAGAGTTGCATACGCCTCGTCAACGAAAAGGATAATTACAAGAGCATGAAACCTAGTAACAAGAGAATGAAGCAGACAAGTGCTAATGGCGATGCTAGTTATTCCAGGCCTTTAAGAAGATTAACTGAAGAGCCTGCATCTAGTGTGCCATTATCTCCTGAAACAAGCAAATCAAAGATGGAACAAATTGAAAGATCAAATTATGGAACGTCAGATCTTGACTCTTCAACACCTGATCACCTTGTGCAGTCAAATTTGAAACACTCGAAGATCGGAAGGGAGATCAAGGTATATCTACGGGATATTCTTTTTGTCGTGTGTTGTGCTGTACTTAGTGCTGATTATGTAGTTTTATTGGTCATTTCTTTTATTCTAGGGTTTCTGGGTAAGGCTTTTGAGGGAGAATATTTAGTTGATTAGTACTTGGTTGGGACCGTGGGTATAGATAGGTCATGTGTGTTTGACGTTTGCTCTGTCTGAGCTAGTGAGCACAACTTAAATCCCAATGTCTGCTGTCACCCCCTCCCCTTTAAATATTCTTTTTTCGGGTTCAATAATACAATGCTTGAAGATCCTTAGAAGATTAGTGTGACCAAGCTCAGATTCATAATCTAAGCTATGATGCTCTGATATAGATTCGAGATTCCGACATATAAAATGCAGAAAACAAGGACATGTTTAAGAGGTGTCCAATGTTAGGATATGGACTTGTGATACGCTCATGTTATACGGTGTATGTACGTTACTTTAGGTGCACTTTGCTAGGGGTTTGATTGTAATTGTTAACATTCGTGTCTTATTTAGCTCTTAGCGGAAGTTCGGAGTTTTGCGAGATAATTTGTGTTAACGTCATGTATTCCGAGCTTCCAAGGTGAAGTGCATTTGATCCGAGCAAAGCCCAAGCATCACACCAAGCCTAAGCATCACGACAAGCTCACCAAGCCAAGCTCTCGTGAGCATCGCTAAGCCAGCACAAGCATCGCCCATCGCAGCAAGCTACCGCAAGCCTTGCGCGCGCCACCACCAAGCAGCCCAGCGCTCCATCATCGCTCGCCCATCGCGAGCCAGCTCGAAGCATCGCACACCATGCGCGCGCCCAGCGCTCGAGCCAAACCAGCCCAGCAAGCCAGCTCGCACCTCGCGACCTGCTTGCTCGCACCTCGCGAGGAATCTCGCACGGTGCGACCTGCTTGGTTTTGGCCCAGCTCTTCAGCTCGTTGCGAAGGCAGTAGCTCATCGCACGGTGCGACCTGTACCGCACCTCGCGACCCCTAGGTCGGTCTAAATGACGGCTGACTTTTGAGCCTTAGTATAAATACTAAACTTGGTTTTTGAACCTAAAACACACACACTTGAGGAGAGAGAATATCCAACACTCCATTCTTCTCTTCTTATCTTCTCTTTTTAGTTTTTATCTTCTAGTTTAGTTTTCGTAGATTTCAATTATGGAATTGGCTATTGCTATGCCGATTGTAGCTTGAACCGTTCTTGAACGAGATTAATATGAAGCTTCAAGCATTATTGTGAGATCTTTCCTCTCTATTTAGTTCCTTTGATTATGGTTTAATTTCTATGCTTGTGATTTATGATTAGTGCATGATTATGCTAGGAACGTTACTAGTCTGATTGTGTAATTAATCTAATGCTAGATTTAAGAATAGAATCGGATTGTTTTATTCTTTTATCAAATGGTAGCAAACTATGAAGTAACTTAGATGCAGATCGTCTTGGTTATTTCTTGGGGAAATTGAATCAACTGTTGAATGTTTATCGCTTGTATGACGTTAGCAGGTCTGTTGGTTCTCTGTGTTTATTGCTGCTATTGGATTGAACTTAGACGCCGATCGGACTAGGTTATCCTTTAGTTAGGGTTTTATAGTCACGCTGATCGTGCTATTCAACTAGGAATAAGGAGAACGCGAGATTAATTCTCGGCAATAGATAATCATGGAATTAATTAGAGTTGAGGTTCAAGGATCGATAATGAATTGAAGTGGATGTTAATCGGATTCAAGATCTTCCTATATTGATTTCTCATCTTGTTTATATGCTAGTTAGTTGTAGTTTAGTTATAATCTACTTGAAACCCCCCCTTTGTTATTATTATTAGGTTTCTCGACCGTTAGAGTTATCTAGGTACCATCTCACGCTAAATATAGAGCTCGTCCCCGTTTCCCTGTGGATACGAACCCTACTTCCATTATACTTGTTTAGTGTAAAAGAGAGTAGGAGAAATTTTATCTTTGGCCGGGTGGCGTTCACGACAAACGCGGCCCGCCAAATTTTGGCGCCGTTGCCGGGGACACGGTGTTACTTGTTTATATTTAGTGTATGCTTTTGGATTGTATTGCTAATGGTTTTTGTTTATGGTTAATACTCGTGCTACTAACCAAGAACCTTTGCAGTACGATCGAGATCTAGAACTAACCCTTTTCAGGTTGAGAAGAGAATTGCGTGAAGACTTTAGAGAGCTCCCTTTCTCGCTTGAATTTGAAGAAGAGATGCCTCCTAGAGTTGAGCACCGCACTTTAAAGGAGCTCACTGCTCCTAACCTTGACCAACAACCTTTGTGTATCACATTTCCGGAACCGGAAGTGGGGGACACATTTGAGCTAAAGTCGGGGTTGATACATTTGCTTCCCTCATTCCATGGGCTAAATGGTGAAGATCCAAATAAACATTTGTCAGAGTTTCATGTGGTATGCAGCAGCATGAAACCAAGTGGAGTTTCAGAAGATAGAATCAAGCTTAAAGCTTTCCCCTTTTCGCTAAAAGACGCAAAGAAAGGACTCGGATGTACTACCTTCCGTCCGACAAAGATCACCACTTGGGCACAATTGAAAAAGAGCTTTCTCGAGAAATACTTTCCCACTTCTAAATCATCTACATTGAAGAAGGAGATAAGTAACATTGAGCAACGAGGTGATGAGTCTTTTTATGAGTATTGGGAGAGGTTTAAGAAATTATGTGCTAGCTGTCCATACCACGGTTATTCAGAGGAAGATTTGGTGCTATACTTCTATAATGGCTTATGTGATGAGGATGCTAGGATGGTCAATGCAGCAAGTGGTGGATCCATTGTGAATAAAACGCACTCTGCTAAGGAAGCTGTTAAATGAGCTTCTTTGAAAGCTCGAGGCGGTTTAGTAGAAGGTCCGGAACTCGACGTGTGGTCTCCGAGGGTTCTAGTTCTTCTAAGCTGGAAGATCGAGGTGCAAGCTCTCACATCCGTGATGCGAGACTTCATAGTGAAAGAGAAAACTCACCAAGTGAAGGCTTGTGGCATTTGCTCTTCACATCATCCAACTGATTTTTGCCCTCATCTACAAGAACCGAGTGAAGAGGTTAAGGCGGCCGATTTTCGGGGCCAAGGTTTCCGAAAAGATATGATCCATATTCTGGTACCTACAATTCGGGATGGCGAGATCATCCTAATTTGAGGTACGGGAACTCATCGAGGAACCAACGGCCGCCACAGCGGTATAACCGCCCACCACCTCCTTATTCGAGGGCACCTGAGCAAGGAGCTCCATATTTTCGGCCGCAAGGCCAACCACGAGGACCGAGTACCGGCATGTCTACGAGAGGATATGATTAATGCTTTAACTAAAAATGTTACTAACATGCGGGGAAATATGGTTCGGTTTCGGGGAGGAGACCCGTTCGAGCATCAAGAACTTGGAGAGCCAAGTAAGCCAAATTGCGGGAGCTGTAACCAAGTTAGAGGCTAGGGATTCGGGGAGGTTTCCATCCCAAATAGAACTTAACCCTAAGATGAACGTGAGTGCTATCACATTGAGGAGTGGAGCGGAAATTGCAAGCAAAGAGCGGTTGGCGGTTCGAGACAAAGAGATAGTGGAAGAGGTGATCGAGCATGAACCGACAGCGAGATTGTACATCATTGCCACCTCAACAAGAGGAGAAAGTCCAAAAATCACCTCCTCCACCATATGAACCAGAGCCACCATTTCCCGAGGCATTGAGAGAAACCCGCAAAACAGGCGCACCAATGACATTTACGAAATCTTTCGTAAATGTGAGGTAAACATTCCCCTTTTTGATGCTTTAAATCAAGTACCTAGGTTTGCTAAGTTCCTTAAAGAATTATGTACTTCGAAAGAAAGCAAAAACAAAAGGGAGTGCAAAAAGTGAAGGCTAGCGAGCATGTCTCTCGCTATCTTTCAAAAGAAATTGCCTCAAAAGTGCAAGGACCCGGGCATGTTTACCATCCCATGTACCATAGGTGACACCATGTTTCCTAAAGCCATGTTAGACTTAGGTGCGTCAATTAATGTGATTCCATATTCATTGTATAAGTCTTTGAAACTTGGCAATTTGCATGAAACTGGTGTGGTGATTCAATTAGTTGATAGATCCAATGTTTATCCTAGGGGTAAATTAGAGGATGTGTTAGTTAAGGTTGGGAAATTGCAATTTCCTGCTGATTTTTATGTTTTGGAGATGGAACCTGATAAGCATGCCGCCCCCATCCTTTTGGGGCGACCTTTCTTGAAAACATCTTGCACTAAAATTGATGTTTGCGCTGGTTCTTTGACCATGGAATTTGAGGGAAAGGTAGAGGCGTTTAAAATCAATGATTCTAAGCCTTTGATTAAGGATGATAACCCTCTTTGCTCTATTAACATTGTTGACTCTGTTTTGCATGATGTTCTTGACATTGTTGAGGATTGTGCATCTCCTACTAACATGCAGGTTATGGGGCCGGAGTTGAAAGAGCGGAAAAAGCCTCATGATTTACCATCTTGTTTTGACACTGTACCACTAACGATGCATTGCAAGAGTTCTTCTCCGTTTGTTTTGCAGGTACTCGAATTGGAGGTTGACATGGAGCCTCCATTGTCACATATGGAGCACAAGCCCAATTTTTGAGCTCAAGGTACTAAGTCGAGCTAACGACTTTAAACAACAGCGCTTCTCGGGAGGCAACCCGAGACCCCGAGACCCCTTTATTTTATTTCTTTTCCTTTATTTTTCATCAAATTTCCACCACCACAACAAATTTTCTTTCACCCACCACCCACCCACTAAAAAGATCCACAACCAATCTTAATTCACTTGTAACCAAAATCCACAAAAGAAAATCCATTGGGAGGACTTCAATAGCTAGGAGTTGGTACAACTAGAGGGTTGAGATTGTTAATGTATCTTTTCGATCTCTTAAGCTAGGAGCAAATCTCAAAAAAATCTAAACAAAATTTGAATTTGTCATTTGTTTGAGTGATTCGAGGGATAGGGTTGTGAGTTGAGTAGTGAGATTTGAGTTGGTGTTGTTAAGAAATTTGAGTTTGACGGATTGCTTTTCATGAGTTTTGAGTTTTCGATCTTCGATTTACCCGATTTTCACATTTCCCCCCCATTTTCAGTTTACTTTTTCTTTTAATTGTCGACACATTGAGGACAATGTGTAGTTTAAGTAGGGGGGAGGGAATTCTCAGTCTCATGTATCTATGTTGTATTTCTTACTTTTAATTTTAAAAAAAAAAAAAAAAAAAATGATGAAAAGAATCCCGCTGAGTTGAAAACCCGCAAGGGCGGGCGACTCGAGCAAAAATGGGGGCCCGGATAGGTTGAAAACCCGAAAGGGCAACTTATGCAAAAAAAAGTGGCTTATATTGAGCGGGTAAGATGGTGATATGAAAAAAAAAATGTGAGAAGCTAGGATGAAAACCCGAAAGGGCTCCTAGGCAAAATGAGAGATTAAGAGAGAATTATGTATTTTGAAGACTCATTTGCCGGAGATTTGTTTTGGCTTTCACTTTCTTTTGGTTGATTATTTTTGGGAGTAAGCATGGAATTTATCCCTTTTTGTCTTTGTTCCATAGCTTGCTTATATAGGTTGGTTGTAATAGTAGTAGTATTTTATCTTTTGAGGTTTTAGGCGAGTTGTCATTTTGATTGTGGCGTTGGAGTGAGTTCAATTCCTTTGAGATCCTTCAGGATTTGAGCTCACATTTTGGTTGACGTTTGGTGATTATTGTTGTCGCGTCTTTTTATTTTTCAGGTGAGTTCGAATCTAAGTGTGGGGGAATCATCGTCCCTTACGTTTAGGTTTTTGAGCGGATGTTGTTAAGATGTGATGATGATGATGTAGTTGGTGGGGAGTGTAGGTTGGTGTCGTTAGTTTGGGTGATGATTTATTTGGTGATCCTCATTTTGAGTTTACTCGAGGTCGAGTAAAGTTCAAGTGTGGGGGTATTTGATACGCTCATGTTATACGGTGTATGTACGTTACTTTAGGTGCACTTTGCTAGGTGTTTGATTGTAATTGTTAACATTCGTGTCTTATTTAGCTCTTAGCGGAAGTTCGGAGTTTTGCGAGATAATTTGTGTTAACGTCATGTATTCCGAGCTTCCAAGGTGAAGTGCATTTGATCCGAGCAAAGCCCAAGCATCACACCAAGCCTAAGCATCACGACAAGCTCACCAAGCCAAGCTCTCGTGAGCATCGCCAAGCCAGCACAAGCATTGCCCATCGCAGCAAGCTACCGCAAGCCTTGCGCGCGCCACCACCAAGCAGCCCAGCGCTCCATCATCGCTCGCCCATCGCGAGCCAGCTCGAAGCATCGCACACCATGCGCGCGCCCAGCGCTCGAGCCAAACCAGCCCAG
Source organism: Beta lomatogona (assembly GCA_947646795.1). Lineage (NCBI taxonomy): Eukaryota > Viridiplantae > Streptophyta > Magnoliopsida > Caryophyllales > Amaranthaceae > Beta > Beta lomatogona. The sequence goes on along the minus strand of CANSNZ010001032.1, from coordinate 73,376 downwards.
CAAGCCAGCTCGCACCTCGCGAGCATGGTCGCACCTCGCGACCTGCTTGCTCGCACCTCGCGAGGAATCTCGCACCGTGCGACCTGCTTGGTTTTGGCCCAGCTCTTCAGCTCGTTGCGAAGGCAGTAGCTCATCGCACGGTGCGACCTGTACCGCACCTCGCGACCCCTAGGTCGGTCTAAATGACGGCTGACTTTTGAGCCTTAGTATAAATACTAAACTTGGTTTTTGAACCTAAAACACACACACTTGAGGAGAGAGAATATCCAACACTCCATTCTTCTCTTCTTATCTTCTCTTTTTAGTTTTTATCTTCTAGTTTAGTTTTCGTAGATTTCAATTATGGAATTGGCTATTGCTATGCCGATTGTAGCTTGAACCGTTCTTGAACGAGATTAATATGAAGCTTCAAGCATTATTGTGAGATCTTTCCTCTCTATTTAGTTCCTTTGATTATGGTTTAATTTCTATGCTTGTGATTTATGATTAGTGCATGATTATGCTAGGAACGTTACTAGTCTGATTGTGTAATTAATCTAATGCTAGATTAAGAATAGAATCGGATTGTTTTATTCTTTTATAAAATGGTAGCAAACTATGAAGTAACTTAGATGCAGATCGTCTTGGTTATTTCTTGGGGAAATTGAATCAAGTGTTGAATGTTTATCGCTTGTATGACGTTAGCGGGTGTCCGTTGGTTCTCTCGTGTTTATTGCTGCTATTGGATTGAACTTAGACGCCGATCGGACTAGGTTATCCTTTAGTTAGGGTTTTATAGTCACGCTGATCGTGCTATTCAACTAGGAATAAGGAGAACGCGAGATTAATTCTCGGCAATAGATAATCATGGAATTAATTAGAGTTGAGGTTCAAGGATCGATAATGAATTGAAGTGGATGTTAATCGGATTCAAGATCTTCCTATATTGATTTCTCATCTTGTTTATATGCTAGTTAGTTGTAGTTTAGTTATAATCTACTTGAAACCCCCCTTTGTTATTATTATTAGGTTTCTCGATCGTTAGAGTTATCTAGGTACCATCTCACGCTAAATATAGAGCTCGTCCCCGTTTCCCTGTGGATACGAACCCTACTTCCATTATACTTGTTTAGTGTAAAAGAGAGTAGGAGAAATTTTATCTTTGGCCGGGTGGCGTTCACGACAAACGCGGCCCGCCAACTTGCAGATGAAAGCACTAATTAGTTTACTAATTGATTCCTCTTATGCACGGGAGAGGGAAAACAGAAGTGGTAGCTTGACATCCTAAAAAAATGGAGGAAATAAAAGGAAACTTGAGAGCCTTATTTTGAAATATATAGCAGGCATCGCAGGAGAAGGTCGGAGGAGTGTTGATACCGGGAAATTGTACCAATTAGGTGGCCCTAACAAATGGAAGAAATTGTCTTTGATTGATATTATGTTAGATCTCTAACTTCACTTATAAATCTAGGGTTAGAAGGTGGCAAGTCTGTCCTCTCCTTCCTAGGCCCAATTCGTAGCCAGTGTGCACACCCAAGTCCAGTTGTGATCATGATTAGTAAACTTCAAATATACGAGGTTGCATAGAGTTGTTTAGAATCGTATTGCTGGACAGAATCATGAGACGCTGAACAAATTAAACATGTCACGCGTTGGTCATCTTCAGGCCTCAGGGCTCATTACTTTGTGCATTAAAAATGTAGGCGGTCTGATTTTGTATATTGATGCTTATTTAGGGAAAATTGCAGGGAACTACCTTTTCTATATCACATCCTACAAACAAATGCTCCGTTCATACCATGATAGTTAACATGGGAACAGATTCAAGGCACACTTTGAGGCTTTTCCTAACAAGGGGCTTTTTCTAGTACAGAGGAAGATAAATCTTGTGGTAAGATTTATATTTATGACATTTTCTAGTCGTTTTAGTTGGTCGATTGGTTTTCCCTTTTCCTTTAACTCTCCAGGATGCCTGATTGAGGAATTGAAAAAAGTTAGTCCTGCACTTAGCTTTTACCTTCCGTCACATGGTGTTATGTGACTGGATATATTAGCATATATGTATTTTAGCAGGGTATTATATTTTATAACACAAACCTGCGCTTATTTTTGTAACTAATGTACACTTATATCATTTTATGAATATTAATATTTTGAGTTTGTTGGATGTACGAATTTCGTGTGCGTTTTTTGCATATTATGTTGGGTAAATAAGACGAGCACGAGGCTTGTGGTGGTTGAAAGGGATGGACACATAGAGTGTTTGGTATATGTTGGATTTAGTGAGTGTTGCTAATATGAAAATTGCAGTAGCCCTAGTGTAATGATGTAAGCATGCTACCTGGCAGTAGCTGGAAGCGTGGGGCTTTTTTTTATTATATGAAACAAACAAATGCTCCGGTTATTAGGGAAAACCGAAGCATTTGTGCGTGCAAATGCTTCGGTTTTCCTTAAAAACCGAAGCATTTGTGGTATTTTACTCATTTAAAAAAGCTCAAATGCTCCGGTTTTAAGCACAACTGGAGCATTTGAAAAAATAAATGCTCCGGTTCTCAACCGGAGCATTTGTAAAATGCTCAAATGCTCGTATGACGTCTGCTACGAGCCCAATACGGAGCATTTAGGGGGGGTTTTAACCGGAGCATTTGAGCTTTTTTCCACTAGTGACTATCATTTTCACAAAGTAAGTTATTATTATATCCCTAATCATTTAATGTGTTGGAACACAAGGTGACACTCAAGAAGGGGGGGGGTTGAATTGAGTGGCTAAAACTAATCGATTTTCGCAAAAACACTCTTATGGCACAGTGCCGTGCACTGTGTTATTCACTCGTAAATTCTCCGATTAATGTTTTTGCTTAAACGAAACTTAATCAAACACTAAAACAATTATATCAAATAATAAAACAATGAAATCAAATAATAAGACACATGAATTTAACGTGGTTCAATCTCACCTCTGAGATCTACGTCCACACAAACTACTCTTCTATTATTTGAATCGTAAAATATCAAACTCTTGATACAATTCGATTCCCCCACTACTAACCCTAGTAGTGCTCCCCAACACTTAACTCTAAGTGTTGCCACTCTCTATAATAATGAAATTACCGAAAGAAAAGATCCTCAAAGCGTGCTTCTTATTCAAGCAAATAGAGGACAATTACAAACGTTGTTTTAGTTTCCTAACCTGACTAGAACTCTGTGCTATACTCTGTGCCTTAGAAAACTGTTTTCAGCTCTTAATATCTCCGATTTTTCCTCTCTGAAAACGTGAGTTATAAAACTGAGTTGCAATCCCTTATATATCTTGGTGAACTGAATAAAAATCCTTCTCCAAGATATATTATCTTTTGAACAATTTTTATTCCTAAAATAAAGGGATAAAATTCTTTTCCTATTCAAAAACCAATTTTATCTTTTATAAAAAACTGATTTTCCTTTTCCTAATAGGATAAGGATTTCTCCATATCTTATATTAACTAGATCAACTCTTAAATCAGTTTTTTTATTAAACAAACTTTATCATATTGAAAAATCAGTTTTTCTCCTTCTTATCAAAATTCTTTAAAAACGTTTTATGATTTTTACCAAAAAAAAACTTTTATCTTTTATATACAAAACGTTTTATCAAAATCAGTTTTTATAAAATCCTTTTTTATTTTAAAACTAAGCTTCCTTTTTGTATAAATATATAAAATTAACATAATTATTTATTTCCTTAACTCTAAGAAAATAATAATTATCCTAATTTTATATTTCTATACTTGGCACATAATATATCATCTAGTTCTAGCATATTACATTTTGCATATAGTAACTAAACTTGGAATTCAATATAAACTTGGACTTCAATCTTGATTCTTCATTTCTTCAAAGTCTTCATTTATTTATTCCTTTCTCAACTATCTGTCACAAACTTTCATACTATAACATATTATATTATTTTTCATCATCAAAACTTAACATGCACATGCACAACAAATTCCCCCTTTTTGATGATGACAAACACTCAATATAATATTATTAAGTAATCACTTTTCCCCCCTCAAAATATGCACCATTAATCACATAAGGAAAATAGCATAACATCATTCACAAGTAACATGGTAACCAAGATAACCAATTATTCATTAGTCTAAGTATTATACCCATCTTCCCCCTTTTGACATTATCAAAAAGGAGAGCATCAACATGTTTAGCGAGACAGAGTGAGATATAGTCAGCAAAATAATTCAAGTAGCTCAAGCAATAAATACTAAGGATGCTGGTGCTATGTCATAATCCAACTCACAATCCGAAGTCATTAAGCACAAATATAACCCAACTCACAATCCGAATTTCTGAAGCAAGAAATAATCATGAAGGATCATGGTTGATGGCTAAGAATGTAAGATGAATATAGGTAATGCAAACTTGAAGATTTGAAATGACAATTGGCTCAACAAGTGCTTAAGCCCTTTTTTTTTCATATTTTCAACTTCCGCAAATAAGCATCACAAGACTTTCATCACTGTGGCACTGTGTGTGGCACTGTGCCACTGAACAATCTATTCCCCTTCAAATAAAACTAACCTTCGGATATACTGAAATCCAAAATGATGATCTTCAAAACTTTGATAATGTTCTTCACATTTGAATTGAACTCTAGGATTTATCTAAAATAAATGTCTTATTCTCCTTTTCTTTTCTTTTCTTTTTTTTTTTTTTTTTTTTTTTTTTTTTATGAAGGAGAAGGAGACCATACAATATTACTAGAGTCAACCAATAAGAGATCAAATATAATAACTTAATTCGGACCTCATTGTCTTTTTGATACATCACCTGGCACTGTGCCTTGCACAGTGTAAATCAGTACTGTTCATTCTTTCACGTATTTGAGTTTCATTCCAACCTTTTCATGTTCCCCCTTAACTGATGCGTCTTTTTCTTCCATCAAATTATCAAAATGTTCTTTCCCCATAGATTATCATGAATCAAGATTAAAAGCACTTATTGAACTTTGGAGCAATGGGTGGGGAAAAGAAGAATAATAATATGGAAATGAAGATAAGATGAGACATATGAAAGAAAGAAATAATGAGGCACAAATGTCAAACTCATGAATAGAAAATCAGAATATTGGGCTAAAGATCAACCTTGCTATAGGAGAAAGTATATGCGTTTCATAGCTCAAAAATTCAGCAACTTAGGATCATATAGCTTATTTGTTCGGCAACTTAGGATCATGACATTAGGACAGCATCATTAGACCATTACGAGTCCTTCTTTATATCAAGTAGATCTTTACTCACTAAGCTTCACAAAAACACGCATCAACAAATCTCTAATTAACATATTTAAAGGAGGACAACAAGCATAATACTCAACTAATTTCCAGAAATTAATCCCAAAGCCACAAATTATATTGTAAAATATTCATGCATGAAATTCAACAGAATTACCTTGATCATACAATTGGGATATGCTTAACAAATTTTTTTCAAACCACTTACCAACATCACATTCTCTATGGAGTGTGTTAGGGATTTGCCGACGTTTGTCAATACCAAATATTTCTCCCTTTTTGTTGTCACCAAATGTAACACACCCTCCATGGTAGGCTACTAGTGAGAGGAATTGAGATTTATCACTAGCCATATGTCTTGAGCAGCCATTTGTCGAGATACCATAGGCTGCGTCCTCTCACGTTTGCCTGCAAAAAGATCACTTGTTAATTTTAGGAACCCAAATCTATTTGGGTCCCTTTTTCTTTCGTTGAGCTTCTAATAAGTATTTTCTAACCCATATTTGAGTTACATACTTTACATTTTTTGCAACACTTTTTTTCTTGACATTACAATTATCCATAAGATGTCCATTCTTTCCACAAAAGTTGCAAATCAAATATTCAGGTAGATCGACATATTTTCTTTTACAAAAGTCTCTTTCAAAATTTTTGGCACTGTGCCTTACACTGTGCCTCTGGTCTATATATCCTAAACCAATTCTGTTTCGATTGCTAGTTGTACTGGAGATATATTCTAAGGCTTTTTGACCATCTAACCATTTTTCATACATTTTCCGTGCAATAGTCAATTGTGATTCTAAGAATTCAACAGAAGTGTTTAGATCGCTATTTCTTTTTCTCGAAATTTCCAAATCTCTTTTAACTTTATCAAGTTCATCACTTAACTTAGCATCATGAGGTAGCATAAGTGGAACAATTCTGGATCTTTGTCTTGATTCTTTTAACTCAGTTAACTCATGTTTTAACGATTCAATTTGATTTTCCAGATCCGAATTTTTAGCCTCTAGCACAGTGTATAGCACAGTGTTATTAACAACTTCTTTTACGAGAGACTTTTCGCACCTTAAAGCATTTAACTCAACATTTTTCTCTTCAATCGTTTTTTCAAGTTCATCATTCTTTTTCATCAATTCTTTATAATCCTTTAATAAATCCTTATATTCCAATTCCAACCCAATCTTTTGCTTAGTTAAATTTTTCACCTCTTTTCTCATGTTTGAAAAATCATCATTCATTTCTTGACAATCATCAATAATATTTCCCAGCAAAGTAACAAGTTGGTTTTTTGAAAGAAGATGTATTGAAGGTTTTAGAGAAAGAAGACTTACCTCACTGTCTTCAGTTTCATCTTGGTAGTTTGAACTTTTCGCCATTAGACACAAGTGAGACTCGTCCTGGCACTGTGCCCTTCTCTGTGATGTCTGTACAGCATTCAGACATAATTTTTCTTCATGGCACTGTGCCTCTGACTGTTCTTCATTAGAATCCGAATCTCCCCAAATGGCAGCAATCATTGCTTTCTTGAACTCCTTCTTTGTTTGATCCCTTTTTTCTTTTGGCTTCTCATCATTCCATAAGGGACATTCCTTTATCCTGTGATTTAACTCTCCACACTTGAAACAACCCGAATTAGTAGCACTTTTCTTAAAGTTAGATGTAGTGCTCTTACCTTTGAAATTTTCATCTTTTCTAGGATTGTTGTTTTTGTTCTTTTTGAGAAATTTTTTAAATCTTCTAGTAAGAAAATCAATATCATCATCACTATCACTATTTTCAATTTCCAATTCAGTTCTCAAGGCTATACCTTTACTTTTTGGTTCATTATTTTTAGAATCTAAGACAAGTTCATGAGTCATTAATGATCCAATAAGTTGTTCTAGTGAAAGTTTAGTCAAATCCTTAGCTTCTTGAATAGCGGTTATTTTTGGGAGCCATCGATTTGTTAGACTTTTTAACACCTTTCTCACTAAATCTTCAGAAGTATATGTTTTGCCTAGAGAACGTAATTCATTAGTGATTAGTGTAAATCTAGTGAACATCTCTTTAATAGATTCGTCCTTATTCATAGTAAACAATTCATATTGTTGGACAAGCAAATCTATTCTAGATTGTTTTACCTCATTCGTACCTTCGTGGGCCAATTCCAAGTGTCCCATATTTCTTTTGTGTGCTTTAGTACAAGGCCGAGATCCTTGAGTATTCATCGAGTCCAATTCCATATTGGAGAATACTCATAGCTTTGAAGTTTTTTTCGGCTTTTGCATAGTCGACTGAATTGTAGTCATCTTCATCTTTGTCGACCATATTTCCTTCAGCATCTTTGATTTGGATAAGGATTGGTCCTTTTCTTATGACTTTCCAGCATTCATAATCCGATCCTTGGATGTAGATCCTCATCCTAGCCTTCCACCATCCATAGTCTTTTCCGTTAAAAATTGGGCACTTTGTGTGTCTATCTTGAGAGTCATCTTGCATGTTCATGACTTCTATTCTCTAGGGATGAGACTTTCGAGAATAACTTGCTCTGATACCACTTGTTGGAACACAAGGTGACACTCAAGAAGGGGGGGTTGAATTGAGTGGCTAAAACTAATCGATTTTCGCAAAAACACTCTTATGGCACAGTGCCGTGCACTGTGTTATTCACTCGTAAATTCTCCGATTAATGTTTTTGCTTAAACGAAACTTAATCAAACACTAAAACAATTATATCAAATAATAAAACAATGAAATCAAATAATAAGACACATGAATTTAACGTGGTTCAATCTCACCTCTGAGATCTACGTCCACACAAACTACTATTCTATTATTTGAATCGTAAAATATCAAACTCTTGATACAATTCGATTCCCCCACTACTAACCCTAGTAGTGCTCCCCAACACTTAACTCTAAGTGTTGCCACTCTCTATAATAATGAAATTACCGAAAGAAAAGATCCTCAAAGCGTGCTTCTTATTCAAGCAAATAGAGGACAATTACAAACGTTGTTTTAGTTTCCTAACCTGACTAGAACTCTGTGCTATACTCTGTGCCTTAGGAAACTGTTTTCAGCTCTTAATATCTCCGATTTTTCCTCTCTGAAAACGTGAGTTATAAAACTGAGTTGCAATCCCTTATATATCTTGGTGAACTGAATAAAAATCCTTCTCCAAGATATATTATCTTTTGAACAATTTTTATTCCTAAAATAAAGGGATAAAATTATTTTCCTATTCAAAAACCAATTTTATCTTTTATAAAAAACTGATTTTCCTTTTCCTAATAGGATAAGGATTTCTCCATATCTTATATTAACTAGATCAACTCTTAAATCAGTTTTTTTTATTAAACAAACTTTATCATATTGAAAAATCAGTTTTTCTCCTTCTTATCAAAATTCTTTAAAAACGTTTTATGATTTTTACCGAAAAAAAACTTTTATCTTTTATATACAAAACGTTTTATCAAAATCAGTTTTTATAAAATCCTTTTTTATTTTAAAACTAAACTTCCTTTTTGTATAAATATATAAAATTAACATAATTATTTATTTCCTTAACTCTAAGAAAATAATAATTATCCTAATTTTATATTTCTATACTTGGCACATAATATATCATCTAGTTCTAGCATATTACATTTTGCATATAGTAACTAAACTTGGAATTCAATATAAACTTGGACTTCAATCTTGATTCTTCATTTCTTCAAAGTCTTCATTTATTTATTCCTTTCTCAACCATCTGTCACAAACTTTCATACTATAACATATTATATTATTTTTCATCATCAAAACTTAACATGCACATGCACAACATAATGGTTTTAGGTGGGAAGCCTTTAGTAGTAAAGAGTGTACTTGAAGAGATTGATGAGGAGAAGAAGTTGGTCAAATACCGAGCCATCGAAGGCTTTTATGCAAATTTTCCCGATGTCAAAAAAAAAAAGAAGGCGACATGTTGGACGAGTACAAGACCTTATGTGGATCATGCCAAGTGATACCTAAGGAAGACAAGAACTGCATAGTGAAGTACACATTTGAGTATGAGAAGCTGCATCCTGGTATTCCTGAGCCAACTGCATGGCTTGATGCCTGGCTTGCTGCTACCATAGACATCGATGATCATCACCGGCCATGGCATAAAGAAGTGATGAACATATTACGTGAACGATGTTTTAAGTCTGTTTAAATCCCAAAAGTTGCATTATGTATGATCAAATATATTATAATTACCAGTGGAATAAATGGCAGCCCTAGTAGACTGCTGACCTTCGTATGTGTAATGTGTGGCCATGGCCATGTGGATTCACTAGTTAATAATGTCATGTTAAGTATATCATGTTTAATTGTTTTAATTTGAGAACTAGTTTTTTTTTCCCGGGCGATGCCTCGGGTCAGTTACAATAAACTAATATGTTATTATGTTTAAATTTTATAATTTATTTTGTTACTTTTCGTATTTTTTGTCCATTAAGGAATTGAAAAATTCATGTCACAACGTGATAAGTAAAGAAAAATTGAAAGGCTTGAGTTTGAAAACGATACCTCAAAGGAATCGTGGTAAGAGAATATGACATCAATATTCTCTTGTAAGTTACGTAATAAGAGTGTTAGAGATGTATATACTTGTTCAAGTCTTTTTAGTTAAGTATAATTATTATAAGACTTTATCATATTTTATTTAAAACATTAGACAACAAATTCATAGTGTAATGATGGTTAAGCTCTTACTTTTCATTTCAAAGGTTACGTGTTCGATACCTTGCACTTACACATTTTTTTTGTAATAGACATAAAACATTTGCATTAGAAAGTTGAGGAGAGTGCCACGTGGCACATAGGCTTTCTTTCGCACACCTTTTAATATATTTGTATAGATGTTTAATTTTATTTGGCGGTATAAACTTTGACTACTAAGTATTAATTATTAGTGATAGTTGAAAACCAATTTAGTTGCACTTCGTTATTAATAGTAACCTCTAATGATATTTATTTTACAAATTGATACTGATTTTTTTTTTTATTACATGTACAAAAACCACAGAGATGTGAAGAGCACAGTTGACTGAATTTGCCATATTAGTAAGGCCCGATTCACTTCATCTAATTTTTATCGAACTAGACTTATTTTCCCTTAATCAAACTTAGTTTATTAAACTGTCATAATCTAGTATTGAACTCATTTTTGTTGATCTCAACTTAGTCTTACTGAATATAACTTATTTTTCTTGAAATAAAGTTGCTTATGGGGTGCATTTCATTTATCATTAATTAACTTGGTAAAAGAAAAAAGCAATAAGCGTGCATTAGAATAGATATATTTCTTTCATTAATACTTAAGATTACGGGATTGAAACTTGACATTAACAACATTTGCGTATATCTTTAAATGTATGAGAATGACGTAGATAGATAGAATGCCATAGGAAGTAAGGAGAGTGACACATGATGAGCTACAATTTGTGTCAATCCGCTTTAATGATATACTAGTTTTTAGGCTCGGGCTACGCCCCGAGTACTTATATTTTTCATTTATTATATATTTTAACTCTAAAATGATAACACTAAAATCACTTAGTTTATTGGTTAATACCTTAGTATATAGCTTGAAGTCACGGGATCAAGCCTTATACAATGCATCTACTTATTTTTCCTTAATTGTATATAGATACATGGAGCAAAACATCCTAAAAGAAAGTGCCAGGTGACACTGTTCATTGTTTAAAATTAGTATAGATATGTTGATGTTAATGTTAGAATTAACTAGTTTTATATGCGTGTGATGCATGCATTGATGTACATAAATTGGTAGATAAAATAGCTTTAAAAATTTATTTAATCACTAACAATTGAAACATTAATTATATAGGGGTAGTTTAGGCATTTAAGGGGGACATTAAATTTATCTGGTATTCACTTATAAGACTAAGGGTGTAATTGCAATAATACTTTTAGAGTAATTTTTTTTTAGATTTTTGTTTTTTTGGTGTCGCCCTCCTGTTCCTCATAGAATTCAGATATGGGAAGAAACTAGTTGATGTCCCGGCGATGTCCCGGGTCATTGCGTATAATTCGTTTATTATTATCTTATGAAATTAATTAATTGAAATACATATGTACATATCAGCGTATGCATTTAGACACATGACTACCTCCAATGCTTCATAACTTTCAATTAGTATTGAGTATCGAGTGTCAGTGCATAATAAATTTATTGTGATATCATTCATTTTTCTCAATATGGGTCAAATCAAAATGAGTCATTTATAAACAAAGAATAGTTGTTTACCTTAAGTGAGTCACTTGAATATAAGTAAAAGTGACCCATTTAGGACAAAAGGTTACCTGAGTCTAAAGAGTAGCTTTTTATCTTAAATAGATCACTCATATATAAATTTATAAGTGCCTATTGAAGACAAATAGTTATCCACATCTCACAACAAACTCATACCATACAATGAATCGGTCCTTCAAATTAATTGATTCGATACGACAAACTTTGTGATATCATTTTTCGGGTCATAAAGACATGTTACATTTCGTTCCTATATATACATTGATTGAAATTAACTACAATATATTTTTCTCAAATTTCTCCTTCAAATATTGTGTTTTCTATCTTGTAAAAGGCTAAGCATAAATTAAGGGTTGGTGGGCTCATTAGAGATTTTTTATAATGCAGCAAAGTTGATTTGATCTTTTATTATCACTGTTATGATAAACGGAAACTTGATAGGTAATATAACTTGTAACATGGGGATATATTAGTATATTACTCATTTACTTGGTAAGTCAATTAATGTAGGAGTCGAATTGGTGTGTCAACTTAAGAAGCATAATTACTTCTACTTACAATAAAAGATCAATATGAGCTTGTAGATGAGTTGGTTAATGTATTTGTATCTCAATGGAGAGGTTGTGGGTTCAAGTCTTAACACCCACATTTTTATTGTTAATTTGTGTCAATTGCTTAGGAGGGGGAGAACATGTGGCAGCATGGCAATTGTTTGTCTTGAGTTTTAGATATATATATAGATAAGTGTAATAATATGATGACATATGATTTTTTTTTTTTGAAGGGATATGATGACATATGATAGTATGCTGACAAGGCTGAAATATATTAATGACCAAGTAGTACGATACAGTTAAGAATTAATGGCGGGAGTAGATGGATGTCTTTAACAATAAGATTTTCATTTTATTTCACATCAACTCTTCAATTCGCTTAAAGGAATGATAAAAAATTAACAGTTAGGTGTTGGAATTATTTTCTCCACAATGTTATATTCCCTCCGCTTCTAAACATAAGATACATAAACCATTTTTACGAATATTAATAATTTAGTTAAACATTTGTTATATCTACATTGCTAATAAGAATTGACATTAAGTATTATATCAATAATACAAACTAACTTATGATCTTACTTTGATAGTATAAATGACATATAATATTATAATGGTATTTTATAATGCATTATATTGTGAAAAATTCTGATAGTATAGATGACATATAATATTATAATGGTATTTTAGAATGCATTATATTGTGAAAAATTCTTTTAGCTAAAATGTCTTATAAATAGAAAAGGATGAAGTAGTTTTTATGGCATTGTCCCACATTGAAAAAGCAAGAAAGAATTGTATTGATTATAATGTCAAATACTTGTATGCAGATAATGATATGGGTCTATTTATGGATTTTGTGCAAGTTATTTAAGTGGACTAAAGACATATCTATTTTTGCTTCCCCTATTAAGTATGTATGGTTTCTTCGAGTCGGAATGGATTTTTTCCATTTGGCATTAGTGGAATGCCCATAATTCCCTATTTATAGGAGCAATAAATCGGCAAGAGCAATGGCCAATTGTTCTCTAGTTTTCTTTAGCTTAGAAGCCCCAATATTTGTGAGCCAAAAACTTCCCTTGTTGCATCCTCCATTGATTATTTGAGTGCCCATTTGTATGCCGGCATCATCTCATGTTGTTTGTAGAGTATCTATACTAATATATTAAAAGGTGTTCCTTTCAAGCCACGCCCAGCCCGTGGCTTTGAGCTGTACAAAGCACCAAAGAAACTCCTAGCCAGTGAACACCACGGCCTGCCCGTGCTGTTCCTCTCAAGCCACGTCCAGCCCATGGCCTTGAGTTGTACAAAGCACCAAAGAAACTCCTAGCCAGTTTACACCACGTGCAGGTCGTGGTGTTCATCCAACACCACGGGCAGGTCGTGGTCTTCTACTGTTCATGTTTTGATCCATTGTTGTGCTTCCCCAAATGCTCTAGCTTGGCACAACAATACCTTGTTCCTTCACCTACTCGCTTCATGATTCATCTTCAACACACCTTACAAAGAGTTGAGAGTATTCAGCTAAGCCTTCTAACATAATGTTAGTAGGTATTTTGATTAGATTAGCTTATATTACTAGTAGTATAAATATAGATAGATGATGTAATACATTTGGTAATCCGAACAAATTAGCTTGTAAGAGCATTTATCACCATGAATAAGAAAAAGTTCATCCTCCTCTCTCTACAACTTTCTCTTTCATCATCTAAAAATAAAAATGTCATGACTCATGACAAAATTCACAAAATCACCTTTTCCATGACAAAAAAAAAGTTCATCAGTTTTATTTCTTCTACTTTTTACTTAAATTAATTTTTTTAAGTGTTTCAGAATATGGCAAAATGGAAATCATTTTATAGATCTCAAAAAAAAAATGACCATTGCTATTTTTAAATTTTTTCAACTTTGTTTGTTTTGAGATATAGCCATTTAAGTTTGGCAAATACATTTGTTAAACAATTTCCTACCACTTGGTGCCTGGTGGGGGCACACTTTTCTCATGACTTAATTTTTTTTATTCACCATGTGACCAATTAAAATTGATCACAATGTAACCAAAAATATTTTACAACTTGTTCATGATGGAGGTGAATTTTTTTTTTTTTGATCCCATAAACTATTTTTTTGTTTATAGAAGTTGATGCATAAACAAACACTTCCACAATGTAAAATAACAATTGCTCTCTCGCATAAAGCCGGAGCTCCAAAGAGCAACAAAGGCGGTTTCTCAATTCTCACACCTCACACTCCCAATCTCACATTTTTGACAAAGAGGGATCGACAACTTGACAGTTTTAACAGAGTTATAGCCTACTGTAGACTGTAGTATCTACACGTTTAAAATCTTTAATTCCTTCTTGTGTTGGTTGGATTAAGGGCAGGCATACATTTAGTGGAGATGCATGGCCCATTGCCGCTTGCTGGATTACACGTTTAAAATATTTGTTTCCTTGTTGTGTCGGTTGTGAATATAATGATACGACTTACTCCAATATAGTTATCTGAAACTCATATACTTTCTCCGTTCTATTTTGAATGAAATGTAAGCCTTGGTACGAAGATTCAGGACAGTACATGAGAGAGATAGACAGAAGAAAAAGAGGGACCAATGTGATGAGGAGAGAGATAGATAAAAGTGAATATCAAATAAAGTAACATTTCATTTATTTCGAAACTACCTAAATGATAAGTGTTTATTTTATTTAGAATAGAGGAAGTATATGATATGATGTACAAATTACAATAGTACAATTACGAGTATACCCTTAGTATCCTTTATTATCGGTTAAAGACTTGTAACTAGTTTTTAGGCTTGAGCTATGCTCTGGGTAATTATATTTTTCATTTATTATTATTTTACATTAAAATGATAACACCAACTATCGCTTGGTTTAGTAATAAACTTTAGTATAGTAAAAAACATATATATATATATATATATATATATATATATATATATATATATATATATATATATATATATATATATATATAATATATAAATCCTTAAGTCATGGGATCAAATCTTTTACAATGCATTTTCTATTTTTTTTTTGTCGTATGTGGATTACATGGAGTAAAACACACTCAGGGAGATCGCACTTGACACCATTCCTTATTTAGGAACGCCTTTTAATATATTAGTATATATAGAACATATAGATTAAGCAATTTCAATCACTGTTACCTGTGGGGCCACTACTTTCTTTCTTTTGCTCGTTAAGTAAAAATATGCTTCCTCTATTTCATAATATGTTCTTGTTTTTATTTTTAGGCATATCTAAAATTATTGATATTTCATTAATTCTCATGAAAAATGTAGTTCAAGAACTATATTATATATGAGAGTTAATAGTATAGGACATATGAAGTATTATGTTTTTTTTGTTTTTGTAGAGAGCGACCAAAAGCATTGATGTAGACGATATTTAATTCCAAGTCTTGGGTGCCACAATACCCCCACTAGAATTTATCAATTAAGTTCGACGACATCCACACAGGCGAGTATTATGTAGAGCTGACGAAATATTTGAGCCAAAAAATCTTTTAACTTGCCATTCACTTGTCACTGTATTAATCGAAGCCTGATATGTCAAGCAAAATCCGAAAAAAAAGGAAGACATAAAAATTGAATACAGTAAGAGGACGATAGAAAATTGAAGAAGTGAGAATAGTCACTGAACTCAAAATCGGAAATATGGAATGTGAATGGGCCAGCCGCCAGGCCCAGCATACTGAAAACAAAAACAAGAAATTTCTCGGGTACCCGGGTGGCAAAGACAAGCGGCCTATGACCCGACTAAGGATGGAAGTAATACAACTAAGGTCCCATTTATGATTTTTCCTTATTATTTGTATCCAAAAGTAATATAAACTCTATATAAGTGCCTAAAAAAAAAGATGGGAGAGAGTGTGAGAGAATATAGAGAGAGAAATAAGGAAGCTCAATGGACCACCGTCAATCGATCGAAAACCAGACATCATCAACCCCAAGCCTACAGAACATGCTTCATCAATCATCTTCCTCCAACAATAACCATCTCTGAAATCTCACAAATCTTTCGCACTCATGGAGCAATAGCGAACATCTTCATCCCTGCATCCCAGAAAAACCCGAACCACAAATTCGCCTTTGTTCAATACCACTTCCCCCAATCATTACACACAGCCATGAGAGATGAAAATGGAAGGATATTAAAAGGGTCAAGAATTACCGTATTTCCAGCAAAGTATGACAAGCCCACACCAAATCTTCCTCAAACCCTCAAATTTCAATCCAATAAACTACATATACCCAATAAACCCAACATAACAAAACAAAATAACCCCAAACCATGCAATGAAAAAACGACCTCAAACAAACAACTCAACCATGAAACAAAAGCCCCAGAACCTGTCTATACCTCAAATCTGAACAAAACCAATCCACAAAAACTGCATTATATCAAAGTCACACCTGAAGTAACCCTCACCAAACCCGACCCCTCCCGTCACAGAACAATGAGCTCAAGATGGTTGGGCGAAGATACAGAACAAGCTCGAAACTCACTAAAAGATATAGAAATAGAAGGTGAATTCGCAGCTGCAATAGATGGTGAAAGATGTAATGAGAATGATGAAATGTTGCAAAGAAGTGCAATTGGAGTTACAAACTCCATACAAACATCGGAGTCAATCATGGATCACATATTAGCAGATGGAGTTAACTGTCTATCTATCAAGTCAATGGGGGGAATGCAACATCTTATAACTTTCACTTCGATAGAAGACAAACAAAATGTGATTGAGAGTCAATGGCTCGAGAGGTGGTTTATAGCAATTCGTGATGTCAATAAACAAAGTTCAGCTCTATGGAGGGAGACATGGGTGAACTTATATGGAGTTCCGCTTATCGCCTGGGGATATAAAAACTTCCACAAGATAGGAAGTGTGTTTGGACAAGTGAAATCAGTACTTTATAAGAATTTTGACTGTGCTCATGTCATGATTCTCACTGATTGTCTTTTTGATATTAATTGCAAAATTCAAATGCAAATTGAAGGCGTAAACTATTCCATATTCATATCTGAGAAACAACAGGTCAAATGTCAGAAATCAGGTCCAAGTGAAGGTAAAATGGAGTCTGATCAGGAAGAAAATCCATTAAAACCCATGATGTCAGTTCCAGGTAAGTCCCCTTCCATTGAAAAACCATGCTCTGATAATGAGAAGTCAAAAAGTCTGTTTTTAAATGAAGATGACGTGTGTAATTATGATGAGAATATAAAAAGTCATGCAAATGAAAGACCAGAACAGATAGTAATCCATGTCAACTCTAGTGGCGAATTAAAAAACCTCGGCAGTCAGAATATGGACCCACAAACCATTATCACACATCCTAGAAATCCCAACCATCACAATCCTGAAAAAGCTGCAAAGGAAGAGTCCAATTATGTCCTTGGTTCGACAGATGGAATTAAATGGCAATCACCAACCAAAATACACCTCATCCAAAATGAAAGCCTCACACACAAAAAACACGAAATCAGAAGCCCAATCCAAAACAGCCCAAGAAACTCACCAAACACGACAAACACTCGTTCTTCTCCCATTCAATTGAACAACAAATTTGGGCCACTCTTAAGACCCAACAAAATAAAATCATCGTCCATCTCAACCATGGGTTCCTCAGATTGCTCTGGGCCACTTTTCCCACCAGGGTTTGAGGATGCCATTCCAGCCCAAACAAAGTTAGAAAAAGAAAGGAAAAGAAGAAGAAAAATGGAAAAAAAGAGAAAATTGAAGGAACAGATGAATGAAAATCAAATGGCTGCACCATGTTCCCCTTCTCGTAACGAAGTCAGCACCTTTCACATTGATGATGTAATCACAATGGCTGGGGAAATTAGACTCACTTTTAATGGAACTGTTTCTGAATTAAGAAAAAGAATCGGGTCAGTTATTAATGCTCAGCGGCAAAATTGGGAGGCAAATCTCTCTTAACTCCCCCTGACCATGAACTCATTTCAACTGTTTACTAATGTCGTTGATATCATGGAACATTAGAGGTCTCACAGCAAGACCTAAAAGATGCTCTCTCAAGAAGTTAATATCAACTCATGATCCTGCTTTCGTGTTCATTCAAGAAACAAAAATGAATGAAATAAACAAGAAATCAGTAAGAACGTACTGGAAAGCAGACGGAATAGAGTGGGTATTTAGTCCATCTGACGGAAACTCAGGAGGAATAGTCTCACTGTGGAACAAAAAATGTTTCATCATGAAGTCCAACATCATTGCCAAACACTGGATCGCTATAAGCGGAAGCCTCTCTATGATGAACTTTGAATGCACTCTTATCAATGTATACAATCCATGTGACAATGCATTGAGGGTCGAAGTATGGAGTGAGATCTCAGAATTTCAACAGTCCAACTTGCTCCCATGTCTCATCATCGGAGACTTCAATGAAGTTCTTAATGCCAAAGAAAGAGGTAGCCATTCTTTCTCACAAATTGGAATCACTAACTTTAAAAATTTTGTGCAGGACTCTCATCTTCTTGAAATACCATCGTCATGTGGAGGATTTCACCTGGTTCCGGGGTAACTCAAAGAGTATCCTTGACAGGCTCTTTGTGAACCCAGAATGGATATCAAAGTTCCCTGCACTAAAAGTCACTCTTTTGCAAAGAGGATTGTCTGACCATTGCCCATTATTAGTGCATTCCAAGGATCAAAACTGGGGGCCGAAACCTTTTCGGTTCCAGAACTGTTGGCTCACGGATCCAGCATGCTTGAAGATAGTGAAGAATGTGTGGCAAGAATCAGCAGCATTACACACCATAGAAAAACTGAAAGAGGTGAAGAAACATCTCAAGGCTTGGAATCATAATGAATTCGGCAACATCGATTCAAACATCAAAAAGCTTGAAGCAGAAATTCAGAGATTGGATGGCATCAACAATCTCAGGGACCTTGACACACAAGAATTAGAAAGCAGGAAAAAAGCTCAATCTGACTTATGGTTGTGGATCAAAAGGAAAGAGGTGTACTGGGCTCAGAATTCGAGGATAACATGGCTCAAAGAAGGCGACCGCAATACAAAATTCTTCCATGCTATTGCCTCTAACAAGAGGCGAAAAAATTCCATTGCTAGCATTGACATAGAAGGGCAGCCCGTTGATGATCCTTCTCGTATAAAATTTGAAGCTACAGCTTTCTTCAAAAAAATATTCAAGGAAGAGCATCGCATCAGACCAATCTTCGAAAATTTGAACTTTAAATGTGTGTCACAAGAACAAGCTTCGCAACTCATCCTCCCCTTCACATGCGAGGAAATAGACAATGCTGTGGCTTCATGTGACTCAGACAAGGCTCCGTGGCCCGATGGATTCAATTTCAAATTCATCAAGAGTGCTTGGGACATTGTCAAGCATGATATCTACGAGATAGTGCACAATTTTTGGGCTTCATCCCATCTTCCTCAGGGCTGCAACATTGCTTATATTGCTCTCATTCCAAAAATTGTCAACCCCACGAATTTCAAAGACTATCGACCAATAAGCATGGTCGGGTGCATTTACAAGATAATAGCAAAATTGATGGCTAAGAGGCTTCAAAAAATAATGAATTCGCTCATTGGCCCTCTTCAATCCTCTTATATTGAAGGTCGTCAAATCCTTGACGGAGCCTTGGTAGCAGGGGAAATAATTGATTCATGCAAGAAAAGTGGTATCAAGGCCATCCTCTTAAAGCTTGATTTTCACAAAGCATATGATAGTGTCTCATGGGGCTTCCTCAAGTGGACCTTGGAGCAAATGAAATTTCCACCTCAATGGTGTGAATGGATAATGACATGTGTGACATCGGCATCGGCTTCAATTTTGATCAATGGCTCCCCTAGTGCCCCATTCAAGCTACAAAGAGGATTGAGGCAAGGAGATCCATTATCTCCTTTTTTATTCGTACTTATTGGGGAAGTTCTAAATCAAGTGATATTGAAGGCAACGAACATGGGGTTGTGGAGTGGTGTGGAAGTATGTAGAAATGGACTCAAGATCACTCATTTACAATATGCGGACGACGCTCTCATCTTTAGTGAAGCAAGAATGGAATCACTAAAAAACATCAAGAATGCTCTCATCCTCTTTCATCTTGCTTCGGGACTACAAGTGAACTTTCATAAAAGTTCGATTATAGGGATGAATACATCAAAGGAGTGGCTCCATGAAGCCGCGGATTCCTTACTTTGCAAAACAGGCAACATTCCTTTCACCTATTTGGGATTGCCTATTGGTGGAAATCTCTCTCGAATTAAAGCATGGGATCCAATCATTGATAAAATTTCCAAAAAACTTGCAACTTGGAAAGGGAAAATGCTTTCAATAGGAGGGAGATTAACTTTGATCAAATCTTCATTGTCCAATCTTCCACTATATTATATGTCGATCTTTCCTATTCCCAAAGGAGTGATAGAGAAGATCAATAAAATCACTAGGCAATTTTTGTGGTCCGGCAATATGGAAAAAAGATCTCTCTCTCTTGTATCTTGGAATATTGTTCAATTGCCGAAAGCAATGGGAGGCCTAAGCATAGGTAACATACTTCACAAAAACATAGCAATGCTATCCAAATGGATTTGGAGATTCTTCCAAGATCCATCTCCTCTTTGGTGCAAAGTGATTCGTGATAAGTACAGGTATACAAATACACTGTCGATCTTGGATATCAATGTTCCGATATCAGGTGGCCCTTGGCGGCAAATATGTGCTGCCATATTTCATCATGCGAATGCCAAGTCGATAATTTGCAACGGCATTCGCAAGAATATCGGGAGCGGTGCTCAAACGCGGTTTTGGCATGAACCGTGGCTCTCTTCATCTCCTCTAAAAAGAGAATTTCCGAGATTATTCTCAATCTCAATAGAACCCAATGCAACAGTGGCATCGCATGGTTTTTGGGAAGGATTCAACTGGGTATGGAGCTTTGCTTGGAAAAGGGCCCTAAGACCGCAAGATATTGAAGAAAAGGCGAATCTTGATTTAATGTTGCAACAAGTATGTCCATCACAGGAGGCCCAAGATCAATTAGTTTGGGCTCATACCAAGTCAGGTACATTCTCCACCAAATCATTTACCTTTGAACTCGATAAACTTCGACCCACTCCGCATCAAGACGCAATTAAAGGTGTATGGATGGGGCTTGTGCCTCATAGGATAGAGGTGTTTGTATGGTTGGCGTTAATGGGGAAAATAAACACTCGCAGCAAGTTAGCATCTCTAGGGATCATTCCATTTGAAAGCAACTCATGCCCCTTATGCTCGCTAGAACCAGAAACGAGTGAGCATCTTCTACTTCACTGCGTTTTCTCATCTCAGATATGGTCATGGTGGACTGATTTATGGCAGATTTGCTGGGTATTTCCGATCAATCTTCGTGAAGCCTTTATTCAGTGGCAATGGCCGAAAAAATCACCCTTTTTTAAAAAGGTATGGATAGCAGTTTTTTTCATCATATTGTGGACTTTATGGAAAGAGAGAAACCAGCGCATATTCTGCAATAACTCTTCATCTATCAAGGATTTGAAAGACATGGTGCTGCTCAGATTAGGGTGGTGGATATCGGGATGGAAAGATGAGTTCCCGTACTCTCCTACTGATATTGTGCGCAATCCGTCAAGTCTTCAATGGAAGGGCAATCCGGTTCAGAGTTCGAGTATCCTCATCTCAAAAAGTGTTGTGATATGGAGTCCCCCACCGCCCCAAATTATCAAGTGGAATGTAGACGCTTCTGTCCAACCTTTTGATTCACGCTCCGCAATTGGAGGAGTCTTAAGGAACCACATGGGAAACTTCATGTGCCTATTCTCTTCCCCCATTCCTTTCATGGAAATAAACAGTGCAGAAATACTTGCAATTCACAGAGCCATCAAAATCTCTTTATCAAGTGAAGTGGTGAAAGGTGCAAAATTGATCCTTGAATCCGACTCCGCTAACGCAGTCCTATGGTGTAATAGTGATAATGGAGGGCCATGGAACTTGAATTTTCAATTAAACTTCATCAGAAACGCTCGCAAGAGAGATTTTGACATCTCAATAGTTCATAGAGGGCGTAGTGCAAACTTTGTGGCTGACTCATTGGCCAAACAAGGCCTCCATCGCCAATCTGAATTTATTGCGTGGCTGTGATCCACCTAGTGATAAGTATGTCCTGCTCATTAATCTCTAGGGTGGTATAATTGTCTAGGTAGTTTACTGGTTATGAACTACATGTTTACTATATGTGTGGCTTGTGAAGAGGTAAGTGCTCTGTGAAAAGCACTGCTTACTTGTATTCTGAACAATGAATGTACTAATTTAAGTGCAGTAGGTGGAGTATTTCCTCATTGCCGGGTGTGCTTGCACTATAAAAGTTCTCTTATTCAAGAAGAGATACCTTGCTTGAGTAGAAACTCTCCTCACTACTACTTGATTAATGAGAATACAAGTTCAATTATCCAAAAAAAAAAAAGTAATATAAACTCTATATAAAGACGAAATGAATATTTACTTCAATAACAATGCCAATGTCAATTGTCAGTTGTTAGGTGAACCAACAAATCACTTGGAAAAATGCGTTGGATTGCTTCGATATGTCACCGGTAGAGTTGTCCTTTTTTGTCATGATTCTCGACTAATTTTCCACGCGTGAGGAGGAGGAGAGGAGTGTAATCTAGGTCGTTGACAAGGGTTTTTTTTTTAAAAAAAAAATTAATAAGAATAATCTCACATTTTGGTGGTCTTCTCTAAATAATCCTACCTTCAAGTAATCTCAATATAATCTCACATTTACGCCTTATCTTCTTAAATTGAGCTTTTATACCTAAAACTTGTTGAGCAGATTAATTTTTTATTTATTTTATAACATGCTCATTCTTTCCTCCCTATCTTCAACCACCCCCTCTCTCCTCCACTTGACTCCACTACCACCACCCAATACTACCTAGTACCCACCCACCGCCATCTTGTGGGTTGAAACTAGTAAACATCAGCTTCCCTAAACAACCTAGTATGCAACTTCCACCCAAATGAATATGAATTATTATTGTGTTCCTAAGAAATTATAAAAGCCAACTCTATGCAGCAATAAAATCATAATTTTGAGTTAGGTGAGATTCTCTTTAACCCTAAATCTCTCTCTTTTTTTCTCTCTCAAATCCTAGCCTCTCCTACCCCTTTTTAATCAGTTAGGGGGTACCATGGATGATTTCATCCATGGTAAGCCCCTTTTCCCCTTTTATTTTCAATTTTTAGTTCATTTTCTTATTTTGTTGAATAAATTAGTCTCTCTTTATGAGATTTTCGTAAACCCCGTTATGGGGATTCTAGTCTCTGTTGTGGAGATCTCATTCTCCCCAATGGGAGTTGTGAGTATGCTTTTTTTGTCTTTAGGTATGAGAAATTGTTCTCATTGGTTGAAGTTCGAGACTCAACAGGAAGGTATTGGAATCTCGGATGCGGTCAACATGGCTCGATCAAGAATGCTGTATCCGCGTTCCCGAAGGCACCCCTCTCTTTCAAGAGGATTCGTGGCATGTCAAGCCCTGGTAAGGTTCTTCACTTTGCATCGAATTAAACCACATGCTCCACCGATTGTGTGGCCCCCCGTCAATTCCTTTGAGTTTCATTCTTGTGAACGTACCCCCCACCACCTTTGCCCACGAGCCGTCCGACAAGAATGAGAGCAATAATTTCCCCTTCTTCCACTATTAGGGGAAGACCAGGAGGGCCGGTTCAGTCAGATTATTCAGTAAGATATGGTTTGATGTTTGAGGCTTCGTGGCGGAAGCCAGTCCATGAAGATTCTCCCTTTTCTTATGCGAAATTCCCCAGAGTGAGACTTTCTTTTTTCAAGCGGCTTGACATAGAATTGACACCAAGGATTCACATTTGGCATCATCACTGCCCACTAATAAGCTTTCTTCATTAAGAGTTGTTTTATCAATATCCGAATTTGGAATCTTTTTCCTCTTTCTAGTTTTTTTCTTTCTTAGAAGATCATCGCCGGCCCAATAGCTGCTTCAGCGGCTGCAATGGCTATAAAAAAAATTGAGAAAATGTTTCCTTTTAATTGGCGACTATCAAAAAAATCATAAAATGTTACAAAATTGAGATTAACTGCATTCAATATAAGTTCAAGACACATAAGAGCCCGAACCAAATTTCGGCTCGTGACTAATCCATAAATCCCGATAGAAAATAAGCTATGTCAGAATGATAGACTTCCTCATCAATAGCTGCTTGATTCAGCAAATACAAGGGGGCTGCGCTGTATTGCTCGATCTGGTTCATTATTGTAGTTTCTTGGATGACGAATTTGATTTAACCTTGTTTGATTGTATCTTGTTTTTCTTTAATACCTATTGTAGATACCGTTTGACCTTCAATTAATGAAATTTCTCTTTATAAAAAATCATAATTTTGAGCCAAATACCAAAACAACCCCGTTGGTATCCTCCATTCCTCCACAAACAAATTATCATGGCATAGATAAGTTCCCAGTATACAATCAAAAAGCATGCAACATTCTAACAATGAACTCAATTTTGCAATCCTGATAAAAATCTATGCCACAAACTAAAATTGAGTTTGTGAAAGGGCAGTGAGCCAGTGACAGAAACCAAGAACATAGAATAGCATTCTCAGCATGATCCGTACAAACATTTAGCAGATGAATTAGGGTAGGAATTATTGGAAAGAATGGTGGCGGGGAGAAAAGAGTGAGGGCTTTCGATGAGGAGAGAGATAGGGCGGTGGAGCAACGTTGATGGCAGGATCGAAGTGGGAGGGGAGGAGAGAGAAAGGGTAGTGGAGGGGTGTTGGTGATAGGGGTGGGAGGAGAGAGGGGGATGCACTCAGGGTGTAAAAAAGATTTTTTTATTATGAAAATTACAATTCAAAACTCTAGACCTATAGAAAAATGACACATGTTAGAATTTACCTATTAAACCAGTTATCAACCGGTTAGAACCATTTTGAGAGAGTGATGGGTAAAGGTGGGATTATCTCACTACTACAAAAAGGGGCAAAGAGAACTGTCGAAATAGGCCTTATTGAACGCCTCAAGACCGATCTCCAGCTCAGCGTTCTATAAAGATTATAAAACGAGTGGAAGAGGAGAGAACGTTGTCTCACATAACAGTTCTCTATTCCCTTCCTAAATCTAAAATGGAGAAAGGAATATAGAGAATAATTGTCTTAGACAACTGTTATCTATTCTTCTTTATTTAAAAAAAACTTTACTACGCCTAAAATCATGTATCCAAAATCTTTTCCAATACTCGATGCTCATGATCCCTAAAATTATGGAATTCAAGATATTTACCCCTTTTCAACAAATTATCCCTTAAATTTCTACTCCAAAACCTATACGTCCAATTCCAACTGTAAATCAAATTTCAAACATTCACTATTTCGATTTGAATCAAAGAATGGAACTTACATTTGTCATTAGATTGCATAAAAATAATTCAATTCATTCATCAATACTAATTTCAAATCAGTTTCAACTCAACATCTAATTTTCAATATTCTTCACAAACTAGAAAAAAAATCATCAATGTCTGTGACTTGAATCCAATAGATTATTGAGAATTAATTGGAGCGAACGAACTCAAAACAACATCATGAAAATTTGAGAAATTATAAAATAAAAGGATGAACGAAAGAGAACATTCAATAGATCCATTGTTGTACTCTAATTTCCCCAGTTTATCTGAAACGGTTGTTGCGGTGATTACGGAGCTTCGACTTGCGGTTTATAAGGCGGAGGTCAAATTGGAGCTTTGGCGTTGCGTCGCCTCACATGATGTTGGATTTAAACCGCCGATTGCAGCAGCGTCGGTGCATAATGCAGTGTCCACCAGAATTCCGACGACGTTTGACCATGAAGACTCCACAACTTGCGCGACACCCAATTTCTCTCACGATGTTGCTGCAGTTTCGGCCTGCCAACTTTGGTGCTTTTGGGTGATGGTGTTTTATTTAGAAGATAATGCAGTGGTAATTGACAAGATATAATAGTTTGGTTTAGATTTGCAGAAGGTCTGCTTTCTAGGAGATGGAATGGATTTCAATTTTCTCTCTCCTATAAGTTTGGTTCTCTTGTTCATCTATTAAGAAGATAATGGAGTATAATATTGGTAGTGACAGGTGACTTATGACTTTGTAGGGGGATACTATCTGAATTTTTTTTGGGTGAAATCTATCAGATTTTATTGGTTGAAATTGGTTTACAAAGATTGCCAGCGTGGATATTATTTAAGATGTACCAAAATTGAGGTTTTTAAACGGTTGATGTATAATGCAGTTTTCCACTCTATTAAATTTATTGATTAAATAATTTTTTAATTGTAATAATAATCAAACAAAACAGGTAGCTACCCAAAGCGTTTGGTATTCTTTTTCTTACGAAGCAGTTGTATAAGAAAAGCGTTTTCTATAGTAGTAGAAGACACTTATCTAAGTTGACCGTTCTCTATCATGCGTTTCATATTCCTCTTTTTGTAGTAATGTCTTGAGATTAGTTAAAGGTGGGGTTATTTTAAGCATATCGGCCAAAGGTGGGATTATTGCTATCAATTTTCCTTTTTTTTTTTTGCTGTAGTGAGACCCATAAGGATAATTGATGTAGATGAAATTTGATCCTAGGTTTTCGACATCACCTTTTAAGACTTTAGCCAACTAAACTAGTTGACATCCAATTAACAATGGGATTGTGACAACCATCACCGGCACTTTTGGTTTGCATTGGTACTTATGAACTCCCTTGAACCCAAATTTCATTTTGGTAATTATTGCAATAGAAAAAGAACGGATAAAATATAATTGTAAAAACTTCTTCTCCAGTTCTTTCAAAGTCAGTAAATCTTTTCTCTAATACTAAAACTTATCTTTAAGAGGAAGATGTGAAGTTTTTTAAAGGGACTTTAGCACCCAGAAAAAAGCACTCCAGTTGGACTGAAAGCTTCATTCAAGTCACTAGAAAGGTGCAGCCGTGCAGGTTTAATCTTAGAAATACCATGTTATCTTCAAGCTAAGGGAAATTTTTTCTCTTTAGTAATGAAGAATGTAAGCCTTTGTTTTGGTTTCATGGATTTCTCTCTCCTCATTTTTTTTTTGGTAATAATAGGAGCTTGCATAAATTAAATTAAAGAGTCAGTTACAATACTAGCTTGAAGAGCTAAGTTCTCATGAAAACCAACGTTAAAAATACTTGCGCATTTGTTTTTTTCGCTAACATAAATCTTCATACAATCCGGGGGAGGGTTAGACAAAATACAAATGGTATTAAAACCATCTCTTCTCCCTTTGGCTTCTTTAGCTAGAGCATCAGCTAAGGCATTTGTGGTTCTGCCTTCATGGGTTACAGTGATGTCGTGCAACTCTCGGCTCAACACCCTGCAATCATTAGATATACTTGACAAATTAGTAGGCAAGTTACTTGTTTGGTTAATAGCCTTCCATGCAATCAGACTATCTGTGGCAATTGTCACCTTCTCCCAGCCTTTATTTTTTATCCATTACAAAGCCATATAAATTGCCTTAGTCTCAGCTTCCGTTGCATCAAGAGCAAAGGTTTTGAACTAAAAACCTTCAACCCAAAGGCCCAAATCATCCCTACAAACCGCTGCTAGGCAAGCCTTTTTGGAGGAGTAGAGAAAAGTAGTGTCAGTGTTGATTTTAAGATGGAGAGGTGGAGGAGGGATCCAACGTGAGTGAGGAGGGAAAGAAGGGTTGTTAGGAGCTTTACCCACCTTAGGATGATTCTGAGAGTAGAACCATTCGGTGGCGGCCCAACGGAGGTTTTTAATAAGGACAGCTGACTTTATGCTTTTCTTTTTAAACACCCAAGAATTTCTTCGAATCCAAATGAACCAAATAGCAAAAACAAAAATAACCTTGGAAGGGACCTGAGCATGGGAGGAGATTGAACTGGCAGTAAGATTTTCCTTTCACCAAGCTTTAATTAAACAAGGTAAATTAATGTTAACTTTTATAGCTTTCCAAATTTCAATTGTGCGGGGGCATAACCGAAGGATATGGTTCATGTCCTCAGTAGAGTTAGGACAAAAGATGCATGATTTGGGAAAATTTGGGAGCCTATAATTAATGTTATCATTTGTTGGCATTCTACCCCACCAAATTTGCCAAATGAAAAAAATGAATTTTTGGGTGCCTAGGGCACAGCCAGATCCAGTCCCAGGTTTGATCACTAGAGCAGTCATACATGAATTCGAGAGCCGCTTTAGAGCTAAAGGAGTTATGCTTTGTCCAAAGACAGAAGGTTGTATCATCCTTGCTGCTGAACTAGATAGCACAGATTTTATTAATGATTGAGGGAGGGAGGTCGAAGGATCCAGACCTAAGGGTGTCCTTATACCTAATGTGATTAAGATTTAGCTCCAATTCGTGGGGGAGAAGGGGACCTTGAACCAATGATCTAAGCTTTTCACCAAATAACCATTTATCATGCCAAAGATTGATAGTTTTCCCATTTTCTACTCTCCAAGCAAGACTATTTTTATATAAATCCCAACCCACTCCAATACTATTCCAAATGTGAGAACCTCTTTTGAAGCTAGTAGGATAATCTTTATTATGCACATATTTCTCATGAATGATTTTAGCGGCCCACATAGTGTCGTTATCTAGTTTCCAACAAAGTCTAGCAAGACTAATAGTAGTGTTGATGTCCTTATTTGAAAAGCAACCCAAACCACCCAAGTTCTTAGGTTTACAAATATTTTTCCAAGATATCCAATTTATTTTCTTTTTGTTATCCTTACCATTCCAAAAGAAGTTACTACATATTGAGTCCATCTTAGCAATGATAGAGTTAGGAAGGGCGATGGGGTGCATAAGGTAACGGGGTATAGATTGGAGAGTGGAGTTGATAAGGATCATATGCCCCGCTTTGGAGAGGGCTCGAGCCTTCCAAGATGCCAATTTTGCAGTCATCTTGTCAATGAGAAAGGTCAGTTTAGACATCTCTCCTCATTGTTAATGTAAATTTCCTCTCTTTTGGAAGTAGAAGAAGGGAAAGGATGAGAAATGTTCATTTTACCTGCTTTAGTGGTATGCGTGTAAAATGTACAATAAAGTTTGGCTTGATGTGGGATATTCTATATTTGGGATCTTTAATAGCAGAACGCCTACAATTTAGACCTTTCTTATTAATTTTTTATTTTCTATATTAATATCCTATATTTGTGTAACAATTATGTTAAACGGGTTCAAAAATGTCATATTCGTGTTGAAAACCTTAACGCTAACTCAACTCATTTAGTAAAAGATGTCGTGTCATGTTGACCCATTTAACTTATCATTTTTGTGTCCATTTTGTGTGTTGTGTCGTATCGTATCACTTTTGATAGCTTTAGTATTTTGTTTGCAAATTCCAATTGTGCTTTGACATCAAACTAGCTCGTCGTGGATAAGGTGACTGAAACCAAAAGTGACGGGAAGTCAACTTTATAATCTCTTGATATCCAGAGATGTTAGTGGGGCAGTTTAATTTGGTGAATACCTGCCTAGCATCAGCGTCAATTAGATGGGCACGTGTAAAGGGTTTGTGGGAAATAGGGCGGGGATCAGAGACGTCTCAGATAATTTCGGGCCCTATGCTAGGCATTAAACATGGGCCCTATAGGGCTATGAAATGGATCCATAATCCCATATTATTAAGAACTAATTTAATTTTTTTTATTAAAAATGGTTGAAAAAATGATTAACTTTCTTAAATACTTTAATGTTATTTCATTTTTAGCAAGGAGATACCTTAGATTTAACATAATAGTAAAGATATATCAAGATTAAACTAAAATAAGCTATGAAATATAAAAAAAATATATATAGATTGATTAGGGGCAAAAATTTTGGATTATCAAATGTATTTTCCATTAAACTCATAGATCCTAATAAATAAGTAAAATAAAAATATAGGTGGGGCCCCTTAACATTGGGGGCCCTGAGCGATCGCTCACTCTGCTTATGTGTCTGAGACCCCTCTGGCGGAGATGAGGTTGAAAATCATACCCGATATAAATGATGAGCGCAGCATGGATTTAATATATGTTGTACTTGCCTCATCCCTCCCCCGCTTCTACTCATCTCATACCCTCCTATTTATTGAAAAAATGTTACATATTAATAATTTACATTATTAATATCCATTTATTATATATTAACCATTATTCTATAATGTATTTGATTTATAAAATGTAATGGAACATTTATTTTTGTGGATTTAGGACTAAAGTTAATTATGTAAGTTAGTTCATCAATTGATGATTATTAATCTTAGAAAATTTTGTCGGAAACCACTTTTTATAACCACTTTTTCTGTGAGAAACCACCTTTTATATGGGCAGGAAACCACCTTTTCTTAACTTTATTTTTGCGATGAGCCAACTATTGGCGGATTCCAGGCTTTGACTAATATTTTTCGGTGTTTACCATCATTAAACCTATTTCTACCCATTAATAATTTTTGGTTAACCAACTTTTGTGTCACTTAATAAATTTTTTTCATGTGTTAAAAAAATAAATCTGTTTCACTTAATAATATTATTAAAAACTATATTTCTTAAATACTTTTGATAAAAGTGTGATAAAAACTACAAACAACTAAAATTAATCGCAAATTATATAACAATAATTTATTTATATTTCGTTGTGTTTAATTAATAATTTAATAGCATATTAAATTCATCGACCAGGGCTCACCCTGGATAATAAACTTATTCTCCCTAAAGTCAAATACTTCTTCCGAGTTAATGTTCCTATTTGGAATTAGTTTGATTGAGAGAATTTTGACCAGAAATTTTCGGTTGATATGTATACAATAAAATATAGTCATGTGCAGTGTAGTTAGATTCGCCTCGACGTGTATAGTTTTACAATATTATTTTTTTATAAAGCAAATCCATACTAATATATTAAAGGCGTTCCTAATAAAGTATATATTGCCACGTGTAGCACCTCATTCACTAGAGACATACCAAGACATATGCTTAACAAGGAATAAGTACTACAAAATTTTGTATAGTAAGATTTGAACATGGGACCAATAAGTTGAAGTAGAAGTTTTATCATCTCAATCAAATAAGTACTTCCTCCGTTCTATAATAATTGTAACATATCTCATTGACACATTTTTAAAACCCATGAGAAGAGGAGAAAGATAAAGATAGATAAAAAGTACGACCCATTTGATAGGAGAAAGATAGAGAAAAGATATTAAACAACAAAAAAATGTTACAATTAATATAAAACTTCTAAATAAGGGAAACATCGCAATTAAAAAATAACGAAAGAAATATTAGATATGCTCTTTAGTCTTTACTTCCCATAAATTCAAGTAGCCTATAGGACCCAATAACCAAGTAGTCGTGAATAACGTGTGCAAAATTTGAATAAAGTGGCATCTACCCTTGCATTTCTTTCTATGTGGGGCAAAATTTAACCAATGATGTCTTGGCCTAGTGGTTAAGATTGAGGTGCTGTGAACAATTGATCACAGGTTCGAATCCCTCCTCCCCTTCTTTGTACTTTGTACTGCCTTCGTGGCTCCAATGGATCAAAAAAAATAAAACTTCCCATACAGATATGATATTACAAATCATTGATAGAGAATGGACATTTTATTGTCTTCATGCATCCAATAATTATTGTACAATATTTATTTATGGGTTTTAAATTTATATATCTATATTATATAAGGGAAGGGAGGAGCTATGGTGTCCCCTTATAAATTTATTTAACTGCCCATTAGTAAATCAACTACCAAAAAAAAGAAAAACAAAGTCAAACTCAAATATAGCATTTGAAAATTAACTTAAATGTTGAATGCAATCAAGTTATAATTGAACCACCAAAAAAAGAAACATTGACTATAAGATTTAGTAGGCTTTATTTTCCATTCCTAGTGATAAATCACCAGGCCCTGATGGGTTTGGCACCCATTTCTTCAAAGATGCATGGTCTATCATTGGGCCTGATGTCATTGGAGCTGTTATGGACTTCTTTAACTCAAGTATGTTGCTAAAAGAGATTAATACTACTATGATCACTCTAATTCCTAAAGTTAGATGTCCTAGTAATGTCTCTGAATTTAGGCCAATTGCCTGCTGTAATGTAATATATAAATGCATAACCAAGGTGATGTGTATGAGATTGAGAGATATTCTGCCTCATATCATCTCTGAAAACCAAGGTGCATTTATCCAGGGTAGATTTATAGGCCACAATATTATGATTTGTTAAGATTTGGTTAGAAAATATGGGAAAAAAAATGCTAGTCCTGGTTGTATTATAAAAATGGATATGAAAAAAGCATATGATTCTATAGATTAGGGTTTTTTTTGGAAGATATGCTTAGATGCTTGAATTTTCCTGAGAGATTTCTAAAGCTGATTATGGAGTGTGTTTGTTCTCCCAAATTCACCTTGTTGATAAATGGGAAGTGTTGTGGTTTTTTTGAGGGTAAAAGAGGGTTAAGGCAGGGGGATCCCCTTTCACCCATGCTTTTTGTGATATGTATGGAGTACCCGACAAGGACCCCGAGAGTTGTTGGGGACTAAACACGGTTCAAATTTCATCCTAGGTGTATCGGGGTCAAGCTCAATCATCCGTGTTTTGCGGATGATGTTATATTGTGCGATAGGGGTGATTTTGTTTCTATGTATTCTATGCTCCAAGCTAAGGCTTCAAACATTTTTCTGAGGCTACTGGTCTTGAGGTAAATGAGAACAAATCTGAAGTTTACACTTCAGGTATGCTAGATGAAGAGGTTCACAGAATCATTAATGCCTCGGGTTTCAAGCTTGGAAAACTCCCTTTTAAATACCTGGGGGTTCCTATATGTTCTAAAAGAATTGCTATCAGTGATTGTATGAATCTGGTGGAGAATATGACAATGAGAATTAGAAGTTGGTATAGCAAACATCTATCTTATCAAGGCAGATTGATGTTGGTTAATTCGGTTTTGATGAGCATTCATGTCTATTGGGCATAAATCTTTATTTTGCCCAAGAGAATATTGAAAGAAGTTGAAATGATGTGTAGGGCTTTCCTTTGGACTGGTGAGTATTACAGTGGCAAAAGAGGCTACATTGCTTGGCCTAAGCTGTGTATTCCTAAACAGGCAGGAGGGTTAGGAATCAGAAGAATTCAGGAGTGGAACTTGGTTGCCATGGGTAGATATACCTGGGCCATCACTACAAAAAAAGATTCCTTGTGGCTTAAATGGATTAGGGAGGTTTATATGAAACAAGAAAATTGGTGGGAGTACAAACCACCAATGAGTAGTAGTTGGTATTGGAAACAGATCTATGAAGTGAAGGATCACATCAAGAATTTTCTAACTGAGGATCAACTGAAGCAGATGGATGCTTATTCAATAAAGCAAACTTATCAGATGATGGTAGGAGAGCAGGAGAAGGTGTTTTGGGATAAGCTGGTTTGGAATAGAATGTTGGTTCCTAAACACAGATTTATCTCTTGGATGGTTATAAACCAAGGGTTGCAGACCACTTCCAGATTGCACAAAATGGGAATCACTGAGAATGCTATATGTATTATATGTGGTATGGAGGAGGAAACTCAAGATCACTTACTCTTTGGATGTTGCTATATCTCTCACATCCTGGTTCAGGTAATGTGTTGGCGGGAAATTAAGCCAAGATGTAATACTGCTAGTACTCTATTCCACTGGTTGCTCAGATGCAGAAGGAATAAGTATCAAAAGCATATTATGGCTGCTGCTGTGGGTTCCATGATTTACCACATCTGGTGGGCTTAGCATTCGGGAATCATTGTGTAATTAATGTAAATGGCTGGATGCATAGAATACATAATAGTGTTATCTCTAGAGTCTATAGTATATTGCCAAAGAAAACGCCTAGGAATACAAGAGAGCGAGTGAGGAAATTGTCATTACAGGTTTGTAACTAGTTGTTCCCAGCCTTGGTTTCAGAGGGAGTCCAACCTAGTTGGTTTGCCTCTTCCTTGGTTTGGTTTAGTTTTAATTGTTTTGTGCTCTTCAATTTTACTTACTGATTCAGCAAAAAAAAAACTTTATCTCTCTACATTCCTTGGTATTCCCCCACTTTCTGCGGAATTTAACAAATCATAAGTAAAAATATGTAAGTAAGACTTTTTCTGAGACAACCATTGGCTTAAAGCTAACCGTTTACGCATCCATTTCAATTATTGTTCTCCAAGCAAAATGTTGTACTCTATATATAACTATGTATGCTTTCTTTATATCAATGATAACTTAACAAGTTATACAGTTTAATTTGCACCCTTCGATAAACCTATCAGCAAATCATTATCCACATACTAGGATTCCGTCAAAAAAAAAAATTTATCCACATACTAGGAGTATCTATTTGCTGAGCTTGTCTAGGCGTCTCATCATGAGAGGCCAAAATGACATCTCACAGGGGCACGCTTGACATTTCGCGCAAAAAGACAAAAAACAGACGCTGAACTTTGGTACCAACTTATACCAAAGTTCAGTAAAATTGATACCAATACCAAAATAACTCTTATTTTGGTACCTAGTGTAAGTGAACTTTGGTATCAACTTTGAGTTTTGGTACCAATTATACTTACGTTGGCACCAATTATACTTACTTTGGCACCAATTATACTTACTTTGGTATCAATTTTGAACTTTGGTATCACTAATACCTCCTTTGGTACAGTAATTTGATATCAACTTTACATTGGCCATTTTGACCTCTCATGATAATACACCAAGTGTTTCTCCTATTTGCTAAGGGCACTGTCAAATACAATACATAACGACAGAAACCAAGTACCAACCAATCAACCTTATTTTAAAAAAAAGATAAAAGAATTCAAGTAATCAGCGCTCCACATCAGTTGTTACTTGTCAAGTTGTCACTCTTGTCAGATGCCACTAATTGCATACAAAACAATCCGGTGTACTCCCGCTATTTGAATTGTTAGTATATTAACTTATTAGTGTGATGCCCCCATCAGATTTGATTCCCTAATCATGCGCTCGGTCAAGTCGGGCGTGTGCCGCCAGACCGGGCGGGGTCGAAGGTCCAAGCTGTAGCTTGGAAGCTGGGCGCCCGATGGCGTAGGGCGTGTTCGCCCGATCGGGCCCGAGAGCAATCCTCATCTGGCAAAGTGGACAGCCCATCGGGCGGATTCCGCCCGACCCGATAGGGCAGTGGTTTAATGAAGCGTGGGTGCGATTTCCGAAAAGGGTTTTAACTTGTTATTTAACCTTATTTCGTTCTAAGTTGTCATTAGTGCCAAAATACATCTGTAATATGATATTCCTCTTCATCAATAAAATTTTTTCTCTCTTTCTGCCCGTGGACGTAGCCAACACACTGTTGGTTAACCACGTAAATCTGTGTGTTGTTTATTGCTTTTCATCATTCATTATTTGTTCTTTCTCACATCTGTCATAACAAATTGGTATCAAGAGCTTTGTGTTCGAACCGGGTGAGAAAGATGTCTGGGATGAATGTGAAAATTGATAAATTTGCTGGGAGAAACAGTTTCAGTCTGTGGCAAATCAAGATGCGCGCTTTACTAGAAGCAACCGGGGTTGTGGGCACCGTTGGCAAAGAAGTCATCGGATTCAGAAACCGCTGAGATGGCCGTTCTGGAGGAGAAGGCACATGCAACTATTATGTTGTGTCTAGCTGATGACATAATTACTGAGGTTACGGAGCAGGAAACCGCCGCCGGTCTGTGGTTGAAGTTAGAGAGTTTATACATGACGAAATCTCTTACCAACAAGTTGATTTTGAAGCAACGTTTGTTCAGCCTGCGTATCCAGGAAGGTATGTCTCTGAGGGACCATCTAGATAAATTGAATACAATCTTGCTAGATCTTCGTAATATTGATGTTAAAGTAGATGATGAGGATGCTGCTTTAATTCTGTTAGTATCTTTGCCTTTATCGTATGAGAATTTTGTGGATTCTTTTATTGTTGGGAAAGATAGTCTGTCATTAGAAGAAGTAAGATCTGCTCTTCATACTAGAGAAGTCCGTCATCAGGCATCTGGTTCTAGTACAGAAAATCAGACATCAGGATTAGTTGTTACTGGGGGTAAGGGACAAGGAAAATCTGGTAAAAAGAAATCTAACCATAAAAATTCGAATTCTAAGGGTCCTAGAACTAATGATGTCTGTAATTACTGTAAAGAAAAGGGGCATTGGAAAAATGAATGACCTAAGAAAAAGAAGCAGCAGGACAAGAATGAAGGTTCTGCTGCTCTGGCAGAAACTGATGGTGATTCTGAGGAAGATCTGGCCCTAGTTGCTAATAACCAGTCACATTATAAGGATGTGTGGGTTCTTGATTCTGGGGCATCGTATCATATTAGTCCTTGCAGGGAGTGGTTTTCAACTTATGAGCAGATAGATGGGGGCAATGTTTCTATGACCAACAGTGCTGCCTGCAAAGTAGTTGGAATAGGCTCCATCAGGTTGAGGACTCATGATGGTACATTCTGTACCTTGAACGAAGTTAGGCATGTTCCACTGATGACAAAGAATCTGATATCTTTGAGTCTTCTTGACAGTAGAGGTTTCAGTTTTCAAGGTGAAGGTGGAGTTATGAGTGTCTGCAAGGGTTCGAAGGTAGTTCTGAAAGGTATTAAAAATGGTAACTTGTATTTTCTTCAAGGTTCTACTGTGACAGGTTCTGCTGCTGTTGCATCATCTGAGGTTCACAAGGAGGATATGACCAAGTTGTGGCATTGGAGGCTTGGACATATGGGTGAAAGGGGGATGCAAATTCTGTCAAAAAGGGATCTTCTGTGTGGGCACAAGGTGCAGGATCTAGAACTCTGTGAGCATTGTGTGTTTGGGAAGCTTCATCGCAGCAAGTTTCCAAAGGCTGTGCATACTACAAAGGGCACACTTGATTATATTCACTCTGATTGTTGGGGTCCTTCCCGAGTTGAATCTATTGGAGGTCACAGGTATTTTGTGTCAATAATCGATGATTATATTCAAGAATGATTTGGGTAATTATGATGAAGCATAAAAGTGAGGCTTTCCAGCATTTCAAGCAGTGGAAGGCATTGGTGGAAAATCAAGCTGAAAGGAAGATCAAAAGGCTGCGTACTGATAATGGTCTGGAATTCTGTTGGTCTGAGTTTAATGAGTTCTGCAAGAATGAAGGCATTGCTCGCCATCATACTTGTCGGGAATACTCCACAACAGAACGGGGTAGCGTAACGCATGAATCGGACATTGTTGGAGAGAGCGAGGTGCATGCTCTCTAATCTTGGGTTACCTAGAAGATTTTGGGCGAAGGCTGTAAGTACAGCTTGCTATCTGATCAATCGTGGACCTCACACTGGTATTGATTGTAAAACACCTTATGAGGTGTGGTCTGGTAAGCCTGCAGATTATTCTTTGTTGAGAGTTTTTGGTTCTACTGTTTATTATCATGTAAATGAGGGTAAATTAGAACCTAGAGCTAAGAAGGGTGTATTTGTGGGTTTTGGGAGTGGAGTTAAGGGCTATAGAATCTGGTCACCTTCTGAGTGTCGAGTTATACTTAGTAGAAGTGTAATATTTGATGACAATTCTATGCTTAACCCCACTGTGAAGTCCATGGTGGTGTCTGTTGGTAGTAATGTTGATAAATAGGTGGAGCTGCAAGTCACTCATGATGAGAGTGAATCACAGCACCAAGGTGGAGAAGATCAACATGGTGCTACTGAATCTGAATCTTCTAGTCATCAATTTACCTCATCTGAAGCACATCGAACTAGCATAGCACTTGATAGAGCTAGAAGAGTTGGTGTGGGACCTCCTAGGAGGTATGGTTTTGAGAATATGGTTGCTTATGCACTGCAGGTTGCTGAGGAGGTGGAGGTAGATACTCATGAGCCATCCACCTACAAAGAAGTTGTCTCAGGTAGTGAGTCTGCTCAATGGCTCACTGCTATGGGAGATGAAATGGAGTCTCTGGATAAGAATCAAACTTAGGAGCTAGTCAAACGTCCTAAGGAGAGAAAAATTGTCACTTGCAAATGGGTTTTCAAGAAGAAGGAAGGGACCTCACCTTCTGAGGGGGTCAAGTATAAAGCTCGGGTTGTTGCAAGAGGGTTCACTCAAAGGGAAGGGGTTGAATATAATGAGATTTTCTCACCAGTGGTCAGACACACTTCCATCAGGGTGCTACTAGCAATAGTTGCACATCGGGATCTTGAACTTGAGCAACTAGATGTGAAAACAGCTTTCCTACATGGGGAGTTGGAAGAAGAGATTTATATGACCCAACCAGATGGGTTCCAAGTTCCTGAAAAAGAAGACTATGTTTGCAGAATGAAGAAGTCCTTGTATGGGCTAAAGCAGTCTCCTAGGCAGTGGTATAAAAGGTTTGACAGCTATATGATTGAGTTGGGCTACAACAGGAGTCTGTATGATTGTTGTGTATATCACAACAAGCTGGATGATGGATCATTGATTTATTTGGTTCTGTATGTAGATGATATGCTCATAGCTGCAAAGTCCAAGTCTGATATTCAAAGACTGAAGGGTCTTCTCGGTGCTGAGTTTGAGATGAAGGATTTGGGTGCTGCGAAAAAGATTTTGGGGATGGAGATTTATAGGGAAAGAGATTAGAGAAAGCTTTTCTTGTCACAGAAAGGCTACATTCAGAAGATTTTGTCAAGGTTTGGCATGTCAACAACTAAGCCTATAGATACTCCAAGTGCCTCCAATAATCATTTGTCTGTTGCTTTTGCATCCAAGTCTGCTGAGGAGAAGGAGTACATAAGTCGGGTTCCCTATGCTAGTGCAGTAGGGAGTCTGATGTGTGCTATGGTCTGCACTAGACCGGATCTTGTACATATACAGTCAGTGTTGTTAGTAGGTTCATGGGTGATCTTGGTAAGGAGCATTGGCAAGCAGTCAAGAGAATTTTCTGTTACCTTAGAGGTACGTCTGATGTTGGTCTTATTTATGGGAATGATACTCAGTGTTTAGTTACTGGTTATTCTGATTCTGATTATACTGGAGATGTTGACGGTAGAAGGTCTATGACTGGCTATGTATTTACTCTTGGTGGTTCTGTTGTTAGTTGGAAGGCAACTTTGCATGCTACAATTACTTTGTCCACTAGTGAGGCAGAGTACATGGCATTGACAGAAGCTGCTAAAGAGGGGATATGGTTAAAAGGGCTAGTCAGTGATCTTGGTTTACATCACGATCAGGCCATTGTGTATTGTGACAGTTTGAGTGCAATATGCTTAGCCAAGGATCAAGTCCATCATGAGAGGACTAAGCACATTGATGTGAGGTATCATTTTCTGAGGAGTGAGACAAGGGTTAAGGTGAAGAAAGTAGGTACTGCTGATAATCCTGCTGATATGTTCACCAAGCCGGTTCCGCTGAACAAGTTTTAACATTGTTTGAACTTGCTCAATGTTCGTGATTGTTAATTTCCCTCTTAGGGCAAGTCTGGGGCCCTTAGGGGCTAATCTGGTGTCCTTAAAGGACAAATCTGGTCTGGTTGTCTTTCGGGACAAATCTGGTTGCAGGGAGAATCTGGGCATTGTGTTCAATGCATCTGTTAATCTGGTTATCTGTTTCATTGTGAGAGGATTCAAGTCAAGGTGGAGATTTGTAGGATTTATGCCTTGAATCTGTTCGAGGATTTGCATGTCCGTAGGCCCGCCCGGTCAAGTCGGGCGTGTGCCGGCGGGCGAAGGTCCAAGATGTAGCTTGGAAGCTGGGCACCCGATGGCGTAGGGCGTGTTCGCCCGATCTTGATCGGGCGTGCGACCGGGCGATAGTCGCCCGATCGGGTCCGAGAGCAATCCTCATCTGGTAAAGTGGACCGCCCGACCCGATGGGGCGGTGGTTTAATGAAGTGCGGGTGCGATTTCCGAAAAGGGTTTTAACTTGTTATTTCACCTAATTTCGTTCTAAGTTGTCATTAGTGCCAAAATACATCTGTAATCTGATATTCCTCTTCATCAATAAAAAATATTCTCTCTCTCTGCCCGTGGACGTAGCCAACACACTGTTGGTGAACCACGTAAATCCGTGTGTTGTTTATTGCTTTTCTTCATTCATTATTTGTTATTTCTCACATCTGTCATAATAGTTAAACTCACACTTTTTACGTATGTCAATACAAAACATTAAGGACTAATATCTTTTGTTTTGTATTTGTAAAAATTATACAAAATACATATTAATAAAATACATATTAAGACGAATCTAACAAGATAATGTATGACTATGTTTTTATTTACGTATAAGTCACAAACGATGGTTAAAGTGAAATTTGTGGATAGTGTAAAATGTCAAAGTGTAACAAGTTATAAAAAACGGAGGTATGCCAAACATACATGTTGCAATAAATGTAGAACGAAAGAAGTATATCTGTGTAATTGTGGCCCTGAACAGGTCCAAAATGGGACCCAGAACAGGGCCTCCATTTTGAAGGGGCCCCAAATATTTAAACCCGCTATATATGCCGTAAACGAGAATTGTCTATGTGAAGTAGGAAATGGCTCAGTGGTAGAGTGTGTGTGATAAAGAGATTGTGCTGAAGGTGGTCGCTTGTTAGAATCCTTCACAGTCTTTTTTCCCCTCGCTTTATCTTTTATTATTACTGTACCAGGCTACATCTTTTATTATTACTGTACTAGGCTACTAGGCACTAGCTGCCGCAGTCTATGTGGCATTGAATGTCTGCAACAACAAAAAGAAAAACAGGAAAGACAAAAGTTAAAATTGTTAATAGCTGTTTATGTTCTTCTATTTTCTTTTTTTTTTCCTCCCTTCATCTGCTTATGTTGTGTTTTTGGATGGAAGCTTATGTTTTATTTTCTTCTTTTCCCTTATATTTATCCTCTCTTTTCTTTAGCTCTCCTTTTATCCCTCCCACCAAGTACTAATACAATAATAGGTAACAATTAGTATTGTGCTTAGTTTACTTGT
Organism: Beta lomatogona; assembly: GCA_947646795.1. NCBI lineage: Eukaryota > Viridiplantae > Streptophyta > Magnoliopsida > Caryophyllales > Amaranthaceae > Beta > Beta lomatogona. The sequence goes on along the minus strand of CANSNZ010001032.1, from coordinate 32,287 downwards.
GCTTTTTATTTTCATATACTTCAAAAACCATAATACTTTGCCTTGTTCACTTTTATTTTATTTTCATATTAATTTTTGTCAATACCTAATTATTTGAGTTAAATAAGCGAATTTCCCTTAAATTATAAATATTTTTGAAATAATTATATTTTTGAATTTTTTTTATATAGGGGCTCATTTTTTAACGTCGGCACAGGGCCTCTATATTGTTCGGGCCGGGCCTATGTGTACCCACAATTAGGTCCTTTTAAGATGTTTATGCGTCATCCTCCCAGGCATGCGAGAGCATGAACAACATCACCGCCACAACGTCATATATTGGCGCGGAAGGTAAACTTGCTATGTAGCTGGGTGCATGCTAGTGCACCTGATGGGATTGGGAGTACTTGTGTAGTTGTGTACCCGAAAATAGATACTCTCTTAGCTAGCCAATTAGGTAGGGTGGAACACTTCATAATATCAACTGGTAATTTTTTTTGACGCAAAGCAACGTGAAAAATTACTATCTAGAAAAACAAAGAAACCTTATAGTACATACACAATTGATTTCATATTACATAATTGTTACACACAATCATACAGACATAAAAGCAGCAAACACCCATTATTTAGCACAACATACATATTCTACACGTCACGTATTTATTGCATACAAGATATTACACACATGCATTATATTGCTCACAAATAAAGTAGATGACCCCCATCAGTTTTTATCACCTTTAAGGTGATGGGCCTCGATATCTTTGGTGATTGCAATGCAAAAATCCATTAATTTAGTAGGGTAGTGCCCTTCATCATGTACCTTCTCAAATTCAGCAGTCCATCTCACCCCTGTTATGTTATCTTTAGGTATGACTTGGACAACCAGAGTAAAACTCTTAAACTCTTTCAGAAGATCACCTTCTATGATTTTGAATCTCACCATCTTCTTCTCTTCATCTACTGCTTCCACAAGCTCCTTTGCCACACATTTTTTTCCATCTGCAACTCGAAAGAGATCGCCATTAAGATATTAGGATAGGTTATCTTTATTTTATATAATTAGTTAGCTGTTATATATTGACCACAGTGTAATATTGTTGTATACACGCACACTACCTCTCCAATTACTTCTGCCGTTGTTGGTTTGCTCCAAAGTTTGTGTGAGTTTAGTGTGGGTTACTACGTAGAAAGTTTGGTAAAAATAAAGATGTCGGGTTGAACTTGATTTTATTTATGTTTTACTTAGCGAGGAAAGAGAGTTCGGTGTGAGACGCCAATCTTATTACAAGGATTATTGCAATACTATGAGAAAATGAGTTAGTATTGCGTAGATTTGATCCACACTAATATTATTGTGGACTAAAGCTACTTATTTAACATAGTAATCCTTTTTTTTCATATAATATCCTTTTAAAATCTTAAGTTACACTGTACAGTTATTATCTACCATAGTGATCGTTTTTTTTATATAGTCACTTTTTCTTACATTAGTTTATTATAATGAAATTTTCACTTTGTGACATAGTAATATTTTTTTTATCACATAGTCAAACTTTATAATCTATATCTACTCATCTTTTATATTCCGTTTTTTTATAGTGATCCTTTTTTTCATAAATCACATGAATTAGCATTAGGTCCACACTAATTTAGTGTGGACCAAGTCCATATAAGTTTTTTACTGATAAAATTGCATATATAACATCTGCATGACTGCATCATTAGTGGTCTTTCATAACACACTCTCACTCTATGCTTCATCTACTTAAAATACTTGAAACACTTCACTCGACACGCTTGCTAATGCATAGTTTTAACCATTAATAACTTTAATTCTTATAATTAAAAATTATAAAAAGTTGATATTGTCAAAGTATATGTCGAGACGAGTCTTAGAAGATCCCACCTGACTATATTTTGCCTTACATAGAATTCACAAACACAGTCAAAGGAGAACGTGTGAATAGTGGAGAAGTCAAACCATGTCAAGTATTCTGAAACAGATGATGTATTTTTGCAAGAATATGTCCTATAATAGATTTAAAATAGTTTTATTAATTATGCTTATTATAAAACTCAATAATTCTTGGTGGATCGGGTTCACAATAATTTATTATGAACACAACATGACTATATCATACAAAAACTGAATATAACAGAGAAGAAAAAGACTATTTTATAGTACAAAAACGACTATATAAAAAAACTGACTATATCATACAATAATTGACTATATCGTATAATATCTAGCTAATGCACAATAAAGTTATTGTGCACCGAATCCATTCAAAATATTTATATAAAACTTACAACGAAAATCTAAAAAAATATTACAGTTATGATAAACATATGTAGAATGTAGTTGTGGGGAACCCAATAATTACACGAGCATTTTGTAAGAGTGCAAGAAATGTTATATGTAAATGTCTTATAAAAATGAAAATGATTATTTCATTGTCAGACCCTCTTAAGTCTTAACTATGTATCCAACCAGTTATACCAAGCTTAGATTGTCTTATTTAGTGGAACTTCCACCTAATGACCTTAAGGTTAGGGGTTCGAATCCTATCAAGTGAGAGGCACTTGGAGGAGGATTCCCTTTACCATTCCCCCGACCTCCTTCTAAGACGCTTGGGCCTCTGGGTCGGACCCTGTATGAGGGTAGTTCAAAGATTATTTATCTTACCATTCTTAAAACAATTGTATCCCACCAATTATAATTTATAGTTTGCACAACTGGTATGGACATAACAGGTTTCGAATCCAGAATCGGCATTTCATAACCTATATTGGTATCCGACTATATTTTTATTGACTCCCTAGGCCTTAGTATACAAGGACATATATGAAGATCGTAAAAAAATTAGGATCCATCGTGTAGATGAAAAAAATTACTATATACAGCTTGCAACAAATACCTTATACATACTGATTACCTGTTTTTTTAAAAATTAAAATCTACATCATTTGGTTTTCTCTTTTCTAAATGAAGAACTTTGACTATCAATATCTTTAATTATCGATGAGTAAAAAAGTTATAAAAAATTGATATATCATGAAAATAGTACTGAGTCGAATCCGAAAACCCACATGACTATGTTTTTCATCAAATAAACTTAAAAATGATGGTCAACGTATAATATGTGAATAATGCAAAAGTAGATCAATAGTGTCTAGATTGAAAGGAAAAGTAGCTAGATCAAGTATTGAGTACTCCATGTAGATGGTAAACAACGGCATAATTATTATTATAAATGTATTCTAGCACCAAAAAACCAATTTGTCGTGTATAAGAATAATTACCTAGGGTATAATTCCAGAAGAGGATAGCCCCAGGCTTGCCACATTCACCATCAAGCACATCACAACCATGGATATTCGCAGGTGACATGGTGGAGACATCATGCGGCCTGGTGCTAAAAATTTCATGGAAAATATCACCATGACAATTGATATCAACTTCAACTTCTAATTTACCTATTATGTGCATCTTTTGAAAATTTGAATGGCTCACTTCACAAATTTTTTAGATTAGAGTGGTGCACACACAGGCGGTTTAGGCAAGTAAAATGGTTGGGCTAGGTGCCCTTTATATAGATGCAAGTAGTCAATAAAGGCTTTTTTTTCCTGAAATTTAAAACGATAAATCACCATATAATATACTATTTGTATGGGGGCTGTACAAGTTCCCTACCGGTCCAGTTAGACCGCCATTAACCGTTATGGTCAACTCAGCTAGAAGAGCCCCATTTTAATTGGGCATATGCGTGCCAGATACCGGCGTATGGTACATGCCGGTTACGTTAGTATACCTTATCGGTATCTATCATCTGGGCCATCGCAAAATGGGTCTGGGCTGATCCAGTACTTACTCAATGCGCCTATAGGCCTAAAGATAAATATCAGAAGAGGATAGAAATGTATCCGGCCAATAGGAGCAGTGTCCTACCTTGCTAAGGACACTGCCGGCTCCTATAAATACCCCCCATGATCTGAGTCATAAGGTACGTTCATATAAATTAACACAATATACTTGAGACATCCCGTCTTTACTCTTTACTGACTTAGGCATCGGAGGGGCGTTCCTCGGATCAACCCCCGAGGTCAGTTTACGTGTTCTATCTTGCAGGGCAACAAACCGGCTACTTGACCCAAGGAGATACCGGTTCACTCCCTACGAATTATTCCATACCGGAACAATTGGCGCTAGAAGGAGGGGAGTATTTTGCATTTCCGGATGGTTACGAGCTCGTTATGCCGTCCGAGGGCTCCCGGGTAACAGACTGTCCGCTAGGCCATGTGGCGGTGTATGCTCATATGCTGGACTTTGGTCTTAGGTTTCCTCTTGACCCCTTCATCGTCAAAATCTTAACGGCCTGGAATATATGTTTATCCCAACTTACGCCGTTATCCTGGCGTAACTTAATTTGCAATGCCTGGATAGTCCGGTATAAGAGATTTCCGGAAACCCTGAACCTCTTCCGGAAGCTTCACTGGATTAAGGAGGATGGGTCTGCCAAGGGCAAGGGGAAAACCAAAAAGAAGAGATCTCAGGCCGAGAAGGAACTCGGCCAAGATGGATGGATGTCGATGTACACCAAGCCGAAAAAACTGACGGTGCACCCTAAGTTGACGTCCTTAAAGAACTGGCAAACTCGAAAGATGTAATGGAGAATTACAGAGAAGATTACTATTAAAGATGAATACTAGTAGAATTACTCTCTTTTGTGATATCCTTTGTATCTTTCATCCTCACTCTTATATACACATGGTCTAACGTTCATATTATTACACGTTACAAATTTCATAACTCATGTTACTAACTGCTCCTAGATTGTCGCTTTTGTAACCGTCCCTTGTCTCATACCCTTTTTTTTTGGTGTTAGCCAGGGAGTATCCTCTACCGAAAGTAGGGGCAATCTCCCTCGGGGTACTGAAGTCAACTTAATGGGTAGACCCCTCCCAACTTAGGTTACTCTATTCGCAAGAATCAGGAATCGAACCCCTTACCACTTGTTTAAATGATGAGAGCACTTACCACTCACACCAACCAACTTTGGTCTCATACCCTCTGTCTTTGCTAACCTCCTTCATCTTTATCCAATGAGTCCCGTTTATAACTGCCCCTTTAAATTGGGCTTGATTTGTCTGGACACGCATGGCCCACATTTATAACAAGCCATTAACTCTTTTATATTCAGCAGCTGCACTAATCTCCTTGTCTCCAATCTCCTTGTCTCCAATCTCTCTATCACCAGGCTGTAGATGCATCAATTCTGACACTCCTCACGATTTTTCAAAGCAATACCATAAGCCACCAGAATATTACTAAACTCACCCATAATAGACCTTTTATAAACCACTTTTTGCGAGAAATAAAATTTTTTAAATTTTTAATTGACACCTTAAAATTTTAAATGTTCTGCAAGAAACAATAATACCCTGTTTTTCGGTGTCAACTCACCGGTTTCTAGTGATGACACAACCCCCTCCCACTTCCTCCACCCCACCCCCTCCTTCCACGCTAAATATTAACACAGATATTGGGTGCTTTTCTCCATGAATCTAAAGAAGTCTCCGCTGCGGCAATTTGTAAAAACGCTAATGATGAATGGGGACTGAAGGAATTCAATGCAATTTTATACCTCAAGCCCTATAGAAGCGGACTTGAAGGGCATCCTCCGAGCTCTTCAATGGATAAAGCAAAGAAAGTGGTTTAACTGCATCCTAGCTACGGACTCAACAAGAGCAGTCTCGGGAATGAATATCTCTGTAAAACCTAACGACACTTGAGCTGACTTATTTAGAAAATGCAGGGATTTACTGCAACAGTTGCTTGGGACTAGAGTCCAGATTGAAGGAAATGGAGGAAACAAACTAGCTGACGCCCTAGCAAAAGATGAAAGATCAATGCAAGAACGACTAAATCAATGGCGTATCTTGTCTTCCTTCCCCACAGTCTGTAATATTTTATTTTTAGCTAACATGAAACTCAACTAAACTTGAACAGAAAGGGTCCTTCCCAAAGTTCCTTGATGCCTATTTCTAGTTAATCTATGCTATCTTTCCTTGACAAAAACAAAAAAAGCACAACTAAGCCCGACTAATGAGGCTCATAATTTTTCTGAGCTATTTTATTATTACATATTCTAATTAAGACCAAGCTCTTAATTTATACTACATTCGTTTCTCAATAAATGCAACACTTTCCTTATTTGGAATAGTCACAATAAGTGCAACCAAGTTCAAAATGGTAAAAAAAGTTGGGAAATTCTCAGTGGTAGCCTTCAATTTTGGCTTTTTATCATTGGTAGCCAAAAAAGTTTGATTATCAGAAATAGCCTTGAGGTTTTGGCTATACTTGAAAATGTGGTATTGTTAGTCTCATAGAGACTAAAGTGAAGGTGAATAAATTGGGTCAAGTAAATCAAAATTTATTTTCTGGTTGGTGCTTTTGCTCTAATTCTTCTTACCACCCTGGTGGAAGGATATTACTAGCTTGGAATGCTCTGGCTTTTCAGGTGGATGTGAGAATCATTACATATCAAATGATTCATTGCTTTGCCAAAAAACAAGGCACGATTTCAGACATTGCCTGCTAGCAACAAGTGACTGAACAGCAACTACCCGTTCACCTCATCCTATAAGCAAAACATATTACAGAAACAGGGAAAGGGCATTGTGCACAGAAAATGATTCAGATTAAACAGCAGCATACAAAAATAGTCAAATTATCCGGGGAAACAGAAAATACCACAAGCGGGACATAACATCACTTAAGTCCCATGACAATAGTCTCATCGGTGCAGGCAACAGTTACAAGATGTCATCAGACTGTTGGATTTCCTCCCTTGTCACAGGACGTAACAAGGCCTCCTGTTGTGCAAAGCTCAAAACAGGACCAGTAGCAATAATTTCAGCACAAATTGGACTTCTACTCCCTTCTGTTCCCAGCAGACTTTTATAGTATTCAACAAAGGCATTTTCTACTTCTGCACCTTTTTTCCAGATACCATCCATGCTATGAATACCATGGATTGTATTCTGGCATCTTCTTTGTTTTATTGCTTTGTGAAAAATAGTCGAGTTTTCATCCCCTTCTTTTATCCAACTAACTTTTGCTTTCTGTTGCAAGAATGAAATATATAAAGCATGAACTCTTCTATATTCATTTGCAGCATTCATTTCATTCTCATCTGAAGTACCCACTTGTCTCTAAGTTTGAAAGCTTAATAAATTTGAATAAGCTTTAGCATCAGCAGCTTGAATCTCATTAAACCCCTCTCTATTAATCTTCTTCATTGCAACCTTCACTTTCTTTAGCTTCTGCACCACCTTAAACATCAGAGAGCCCTGAATGTCAGCATCCCAAGTCTCTTGCACTCTCTCATGAAAATTAGGTGCACTACTCAGCATTCTGAAGTACCTAAAAGGAGCATTACCACTTGTATGATCAGGAAAGATCTTGACTATCATTGGTGAATGATCAAACATACCCTCTGGTATAAACCAGGCCTCAGAGTTTGGATATCTCTCACCCCAAGCTTCATTACAAAGCACTCTATCAAGTTTACAATAAACACGACCATCACCAAATTGCTTATTGTTACATGTGAAAAAGCAACCAGTATATCTCAAGTCTTCCAGTCCACAACCATTCAGGCAATTTCTAAAAGAGTTCATCTTACTCTCTCTCACGACAGCACCAATTCTTTCATCCCTATTCAATACACAGTTGAAGTCACCCATCACTAACCATGGACTAGTGATTGACATAGAAATCTTATTCAAATCTTTCCATAAACCCTCCCTCAAAGTTGCTGAGTTATGAGCATAAATGAAAGTGCACCAAAAACCTTTTTTCCCACTGCTGAAAAAAGTAAAAATAAATAGTCCATCAATCAAATATCTTATCAATCAATTCACAACACACAATCAAGTTTTATATCAAAACGGAAAATACGATCAATTAACAAAGTGAAATGATTTATTTAACACAAAAGACTAAGTTAGTACAACATAAGAAATCCTAAAAAAAATTCACTTAACATTCTTTTATCGTTCATCAAGTTTAATTTTGAAAACCTAAAAGAAAGAATAAGTTAAAAAAATTTAATAAAAGAAGGGTTAAGTGATAGAGGTTTAACCTACGAAATTTAGCAAAAATAAGTCTAATGTTCAAATCTTTACCCCTTTTTATGTCCGAAAGTGCTAGAATTTATGTCTGAAAAAATAAATAAATATCAGGCACACATCGCGTGCATTATTTGCTAGTATATATATGTATAAACTTTGGGGTTGAATATAAGTGTAGAATACATTTCCTAAAATAGTATTTTTTTTTAGGAATTTATGATATAATCACGGGTCAAAAGCACATTTTTGTCTGGCTCGGGATGCTTACCGTGAAAATTGGCATATACTTCCTCCGTTTTCTAAATAAGTGACACGTTTTGCTTTTAGGGAAATACCTTAATAAGTGACACATAGCTCAAAGTAGTAAACGATACTTCTCATTTATTACATCTTTGCCATCATTTAATTGTTTCACCTACTTACTTTATCCAATACTCAAATTTGATTGGTTAAACAAGTGGTCCCAACTATATATCTCTCTCTCTATCTCTCTCGGCTCCTTGGTATTCCCCCACGTTCTCTCTATGTCACTTATTAAAAGACAGAGGAAGTAAGTATTTATTTTGACCGGATTCTCATGATTGGTGCCATGTAAGGGCGGTTGGCAGAGTTCGTTTTTGCAAATTATGTGTTGTTCGAGGTCAAAAACAAAATTTTGTCCAGCTCGAGATGCTTGCCGTGAAAATTTGCATATATGTATTTATTTCAACTGGATTCTCATGACTCGTGTCCCATAATAATGTCAAGGAGAGTTTGTTGTTTTTCAAAAAAAAAATTAGTAACAGAAATTAGGATGGAAACACTCTTTTTTTTTGTAGGAAAAACTCATTAATGTCACTTTTTTTTTATGTAAAACAATTCCCTAGTGTCACTTTGTAGAATAAGTTTTTTTTTTCCTTTCCATCACGTAGAAAATTCCAGTTAAACATATAGCATTGATTTATGTGGTGTTAAATTCATTACTTCAATCCAATGTTACCTTTAATTACTTATTATCAAAATTATTAAATTTTGACATATTAAAATTAAACATTAACATGAATCTGATTTATATGATCTCGCGTCGTTTCCTTCAACTTAACAAAAGTAATAACTAGTAAAAATCTGATTTATGTTATCAACAAAAATCAGGTACTGTCATTTAGGATCAATTTGAATCAAAAAAAACATTTAGTAGATTACATTAGAGGAGAACACTACAATGATCAAAACTCATTATTAATCAGTAAATATAAGTTTTAACCCGTAAAATTACTTCACTTTAGTAATAATCAAGTAAAATCAATAGGGAGTAAGAGTTAAGTTTTTCTACTTTCTATATCGCATAATAGAGTTCTGATTTGGTTTCTGCATGGTCTTTGATTGTTGAACATTATTTGAATACAAAATTATTAGATTGGAGAAATTTCTTGGGGAAAATCTTATTTCCTAGGTATCTAAGAGTCAAGCTACTTTATCTCGCTCTAGCGTCGAAGCAGAATGTTAAAACATCACTAATGTTGTTGTCGAGACTTTTTGGCTCCGTTATCTTTTGCTAGACTTGCTGCTTTGCCCTCTACTTTAAGCCACTCTTGTTTATTGTGATAATGTCAATGCTATTTAGCTTTCTTGCAAAGTCATAACCTTGTGTAACTTCAACGCACTTACGCACTAAACATGTTGAGATCAACATCCACTTTATTTTCCAGAAAGGTACTTATCGGGCACGTTCCCGTACTTCATGTTCCTACAAGATATCAATTTGCTGACATTTTCACCAATGGCTCATCCGAACAACTTTTTATGGACTTTTGATCCAATATTAGATTACTACCTCCTCTTTATATGACTGCGAGAGTGATATAGTAAATATATGTAAAATATTATCCTCACAGGTTTTAAGATATATTTTGAATAAATATTATCTCTTATTTTGTCACGTTTTATATATTGTAAATATTATTAATTATATGTAACCCTATAAATATTGATCAGAATCTAACATATACATTGTAACAAATCTATCAACATTTCATATGCCTACCTTTATTTTCAGTCAAGATTTATGACATTTACTTTGAAAAAAAAAGAACTTTATTATGGGACAAATAAATGGAGTAATTTTTTTAAATTTTATTATTAACATTCGTAAATTTTCCAATTAATATGTATAAATGTGAATCATAATGTCAACTACAGTTATCAAGAATAGGTTGTTTTATTTTGTCCAGCTCTAAAATAAATTTATGGGTTAGATTTCATTTTCAGAAATAAAGTTATGGCTTTAGATCGATATATTTCAATCTAGACTTTATTAGTTTATTAGCCAGCAAAAAAAGGAAGACTTTATTAGGTCGTATTATTTTGTCCAGCTCTCAAATAAATTTATGGGTTAGATTTCATTTTCCGAAATAAAGTTATGGCTTTAGATCGATATATTTCAATCTAGAATTTATTAGTTTATTAGCCAGAAAAAAAAAAGATTTTTTTTAAAAAAATAATTAATTCATTGATTTGAAGTCGTACGACATCTACAGAATAATTCAAAAAGAACAAATACATATGAAATTGGATCAAACAAAATTCTATTATGCCAAAATCACGATCGTTGATAAGATCTAACAACTCTGCAAACCCTCTTCCACATCGCTGTTTGATACATCCTTCTATGAGGAGGTTTATTGATCAGTTATAATTTAACAATGAACTTGATTTGATTCAAATGATTGTAGACGAAGAATTGAAATCTACTATGAAGCCTCACAAATTCTTATCAACAAATCAATTTGTAAGAGAAGGCAAAACACCAAAAGCAAAGTCCCTAAACTCTCACTAGGAGAGAGATAAAACCCAACATGTGGTATTGTGGTTAAATATAACCAATATAGGTAGAATAACTATCCATTAGAGAGAGACTGAAAATTTATTGTAAACAATAACTTATAAACAAACAATAAAGAGAACAAACAGGGATTACCACCGCCCAAAAGGGGGTGGTAGCGCCCATATAAAAATAATTAGGTTTTTTAGAGAGAATAGAGAGAGAATAGCTAGGTTTTTTTTTCATTCTAGGCAACATAAAAAAAATCTAGGTTTTATTAGATATCTAACAATTTTTCTCGTTCTAACACAATCCGCACGTGGATTAGGTCCAAAACTAAGTTTTCTCTTTTTTCCTTTTCTTTCTTCTTTTATATTCTCCCTTACTATGTGACACATAATATAATTGATCTGCAATCATTTTTTTTATACGCCACATATGCGTGCTATGAAATTTTTCTCATTCGTACTTTTGGCACTATTTATAAATAAAGATAATTATTTAAATTCTTACCAATACATAAGAGATAATATAGTCATATGATGTATGGTTCGTTCAATGAGTACATCAAAAATATAAAACTTGCATTTACAAATGTGAAAATAGGAAGAACTTTACGGAATGGAGAGAGTAAGTATGATTTTTTTATATGCGACTGTATAATCAAAAGAAAGTACATACATGCATACAAACATATACAATATATGCACACACATTGATACATACACATGCGCGAACGTGTATATTCTAATGGAATACTAGCTACAAGAAGAGGATTGTGGTGAATTGTAATGGGAGCTTGTAACCAAAATCCTTTGACATTCTTTTTGCAGAAATAAAAGCAATAAGGAACAAGAAACTCACACATGTGCAAAAGAGATTTTTTGCAAGGAAACTTCTTGTCTCAAAATACAAGAAGAAAACCTCGATCTACTAGAGATTTCTAACTCTTCACTATAATAGGGGAAGGTCTAGTGACAACCTATATTAAGTATTATATAACAAACTCTCAAGTTCCTCTATAAACTTAACTAACTCTATTGTGATTCACTGAATCACAGTTCTGCTGATCTCTCTCAACCCTAAGTCTTCAAAGAGTTCACTCAATTCTTTTATCAAAATAACAAAACCTCTAATGTTTAGCGCGTTTAGTAAAGTACCAAAAACTTGGAACAGACTAGAAATTTAAGATTTTAAAAGAACTTTTTGGCTCAAATATTTTGTATGAGTGTTAGTTGCGTTGCACTTTTTTTGTTGAAAACCTTCTTCCTTTTATAGAGTAGAACTCCTAACCAACCTTCTCTGTGTACTTCTCCACTAACTGACTTGATGCATAAAAGCAAGGCATGATCAGTTAGTTGGTTGAGAAACTCAAGAAACACTTAGCTAAAACACCACTCTGTAAAAGTAACGCTTAGAGAAATTATAGGAAAGATAATTTCCAATAGTAAAGTTGACAATTAAATTTCCGAAATAATTTTTTTTAACTAACCATAAAACCTGTCACTTCCTAATGTTCCTCAATACCAACTAAATATCTTAAACACTTACATAAATCCTAAAATAAAATCATATCTTTAATCCTTATGTATTCTCTTCATGATACTTCAACTCAGATGCTTCATTCTTAGTTCCAACTTGGGAACTTAGTTATTTTTTACAGGAACTTGATCTGGAATTTAATACTTGAAGTTGGTTCATCATTATCATACTTTCAGGTCTTTAACTTGTGGTGGATTATACAAGTATACAATCAAGACTTGTTCTTGCTCAGGTTCTTTAGGTGCTTGTTCCACTGTAGGAAAATAATTTCTAATGCAAACCTCTCTTCTTGAAATAGTTCCAACTCAAAAACTCATAACCTTCACAGAATAAACTCAAAACCATTAGCTTATAAGTTTGCTTGTCATCATCAAAATAATATAAAGAGACAACTCTCTAACACGAGTTTGCGGGCTGAAAGGCCATGTCACATTCCTCTAGAATTTGCCTCAATAAAGAAAGAACTAAAATTGCTACTCATATAGAAAGGTATTAGGTATAGCCAGTCTCGGGGATAAATAAAGACGTAGTAACTTGGGATTAGGCTCTGTGCATGACCAATAGTCTCGAGCCTTTAGGCAACCAAAACGAGTCAGAAGTCCAAGGAATAAAACAACTCATTTTTTTATAATAACTTGAGAACAATTTGAAATTTTTCTTAATAACCAATATATATATAATCTAATTTGACTAAATTATAACCTTTTTTTTTCCTTGAGGGGGCTAATTTTTCAAAATAATTATATCATCTGAAAAATTATTATTATCTAATATCTTAAAAAGCATTACAATTCCACTATATTCACAATGTCATATAAGAGTTATCCTTTCGTCACCTTACCAAAGGTAATTTCTATTCACTTTCTTGAATAAATAAGGAAAGGTATTACTGAGCAAGATCATTAATGAATAAGTTGGAAGAACTTAATTTTGGATAACCGGTCTCACTTCACACAAAATGTTCTCACATGCTCATTCTCGAATATTGAGTATCAGTTGTAAAACATTGTCGAATTCAAATCAATTAATATCACTAGTGACAAATAGGCTAGAAACCGACTCATAAATAGAACCCTTTAGATGACAAAAGAGCAGTTTATGTGAATATACGATAAAGTTAGAAGAATAATTATCTCTAACACATGAAGAATATAACTAGCTACTTGGCAAAATTTCCATTGTCTTGATATATGTTCTGTTTAGTGGGGGCGTTTTATGAGGTGTTAAAACTAATTTTGACATAAATGAATTAAGTTATTCGAACTTTTTAAAATCTATCGAAATTTAGAATTTTTTTTTAGGGGAATCTAAACTTAGCTTATTGGAACTTCATTAAATTTTATAAGGTGTTATAATTTACTTAAATTGAATTAATTTTTGTAAAATAAGTTAAATATGTTGAACAGGACAAACCCTTAATGTAATATCCTGAACCATTCTATCTCTTTTTAACTAACTTAGATTGATGGAATAACATTAAATATTATGTGTGAATGAAGAAAATTCGGGACTATGAAAAATAAAGGAAAATGGGATAAATTTTAAGGAACAAAGAGGTCAATGATCACTTTATATGTCCTATAAGAGGGCTGCAATATCTACTTTGGTTTAGTATGCAAGTCAGATATACTATAAATTCTAAAACTATAAAGTTGTAGTGACAACTGAGAAATTTAAGTATGAGCATCAGTCTCAAACGTAAGATTGAGGCAGAAGTTGAGATAAGAGCAACTGCTGCAGATGTCCACTATGAGATATGTTCGGGTAAACCTCATAACATTTTACATGCCGCCCCTCATTTTATTCAGGCTGTTGACTTGCATGAGGGTGACCATGGTAAAGTTGGATCAAAACGTGTTTGGAAGTACACTTTAGGTAAATTCTATTTGCCCTCTCATTGATATACATCTATTCGTGTCATATAATTAAGTGCTTTTAATTTAAGAGTTATCTCCGATCCATTATAATTTAATTGTTTTAATTGTTGAAGCTATGATGTATAGCACAACACATATGAAGTGTCTCACATTCATAAAAGAAGAGAGGTGGATTTACTTTATAAGACAAAGGGGCTACTCCCCTTATCGCCATATGGTTTTAAGGTGGAAGCTCCTTGGTATTGTGAAGTGGACTCTCCCTCTTTATGATAGGTGCGGCCGAGATCCATATTTAACATGGTATTAGAGCTAGGCCTACAGCTGAGAGCCTGAGACTGTTAATTTACTCCGGGCCAATTGAAAAAGGATCTCACATGTGAGACCACCTTATTGCCATATGGTTTTAAGGTGGAACCTCCTTAGTCTTGTGAAGTGGACTCTCGCTCTTTATGACGGGTGCGGCCCGCACCCATATTTAACATAATTAGATTAACTATATATGGTTTATTTACTTTTATATGACTTGTAATACTTCCCTTATTGCCATATGGTTTTAAGGCGTGGGACCTCCTTAGTCTTGTGAAGTGGACTCTCGATCTTTATAATGGGTGCAGCTCAAACCCTTATTTAACATAATTAGATTAACTTTGATATATGGTTTCCTTTTATATGACTTGTATTACTTCCCTTATTTTATATTTAGATACTAAGTGTTATGGGATATAGTAAACATCGATTTTTGAAAGAGGAATAAGATAAAGATAAATCATTTCAAAACAAATTTGGTAAGAATCAAATCCAGGCTGAATTTAAAGGAGTTGTCAACTACTCCAAATCTTCCTCTCCCTCAAGGGCAAATATGTTTCCCTCACTTTCTTCCTCCACTCCTGTTCTCTCCATGATATATTGCTAATCAAATGCATTGTCTTTGTTTGGTTTGGTGAAAAATGATTTTTCCATTTTTCGTTCTACAACAATATCGTAGGTTTGTTTTAACTTTGTTTGATTGTTTACATGAAAAGTCATATATAATAGGGAGAGAAAAGGAAAGATGAAAACGAGAGGAGGACTGATTTGAGCGATGAAGATGAAAGATAGGGAGGAAAATACGATATTGTCATCATATAATATAATATTTTTATTACCTTGATAGAACTATCTTCCACCATTAACAAACCAATATAAAAGAAAATTGGTGAGAAGACGACTTTTGCGGAAAAAGTATTTCAATATTTCACGTCCAACCAAACACTATTATTTTCACAAAGTAAGCTATTATTATATCCCTAATCATCTAATGGTTTTAGGTGGGAAGCCTTTAGTAGTAAAGAGTGTACTTGAAGAGATTGATGAGGAGAAGAAGTTGGCCAAATACCGAGCCATCGAAGGCGACATGTTGGACGAGTACAAGACCTTATGTGGATCATGCCAAGTGATACCAAAGGATGAGAAGAACTGCATAGTGAAGTACACATAATTTACTCCGGGCCAATTGAAAAAGGACCTCACATGTGAGACCACCTTACTGCCATATGGTTTTACGGTGGAACCTCATTAGTCTTGTGAAGTGGACTCTCGCTCCTTATGATGGGTGCGGCCCAGACCTATATTTAACATAATTAGATTAACTTTATATATGGTTTATCTACTTTTATATGACTTGTAATACTTCCCTTATTGCCATATGGTTTTAAGGCGTGAGACCTCCTTAGTCTTGTGAAGTGGACTCTCGATCTTTATAATGGGTGCGGCTCAAACCCATATTTAACATAATTAGATTAACTTTGATATATGGTTTCCTTTTATACGACTTGTATTACTTCCCTTATTTTATATTTAGATACTAAGTGTTATGAGATATAGTAAACATCCATTTTTGGAAGAGGAATAGGATAAAGATAAATCATTTCAAAACAAATTTGGTAAAAATCAAATCCAGGCTGAAATTTGAAGGAGTTGTCAACTAGTCCAAATCTTACTCTCCCTCTAGGGAAAATATGGTTCCCTCACTTTCTTCCTCCTCTCCTGTTCTCTCCATGATATATTGCTAATCAAATGCATTGTCTTTGTTTGGTTTGGTGAAAAATGATTTTTCCATTTTTCGTTGTACAACAATATCGTAGGTTTGTTTTAACTTTGTTTGATTGTTTACCTGAAAAGTCATATATAATAGGGAGAGAAAAGGAAAGATGAAAACGAGAGGAGGACTGATTTGAGCGATGAAGATGAAAGATAGGGAGGAAAATACGATATTATCATCATATAATATAATATTTTTATTACCTTGATAGAACTATCTTCCACCATTTACAAACCAATATAAAAGAAAATTGGTGAGAAGATGACTTTTACGGAAAAAGTATTTTAATATTTCATGTCCAACCAAACACTATTATTTTCACAAAGTAAGTTATTATTATATCCCTAATCATTTAATGGTTTTAGGTGGGAACCCTTTAGTAGTAAATTGTTTACTTGAAGACATTGATGAGGAGAAGAAGTTGGTCAAATACCGAGCCATCGAAGGCGACATGTTGGACGAGTACAAGACCTTATGTGGATCATGCCAAGTGATACCTAAGGATGAGAAGAACTGCATAGTGAAGTACACATAATTTACTCCGGGCCAATTGAAAAAGGACCTCACATGTGAGACCACCTTATTACCATATGGTTTTAAGGTGGAACCTCCATAGTCTTGTGAAGTGGACTCTCGCTCCTTATGATGGGTGCGGCCCAAACCCATATTTAACATAATTAGATTAACTTTATATATGGTTTATTTACTTTTATATGACTTGTAATACTTCCCTTATTGCCATATGGTTTTAAGGCGTGGAACCTCCTTAGTCTTGTGAATTGGACTCTCGATCTTTATAATGGGTGCGGCTCAAACCCATATTTAACGTAATTAGATTAACTTTGATATATGGTTTCCTTTAATATGACTTGTATTACTTCCCTTATTTTATATTTAGATACTAAGTGTTATGAGATATAGTAAACATCCATTTTTGGAAGAGGAATAGGATAAAGATAAATCATTTCAAAACAAATTTGGTAAGAATCAAATCCAGGCTGAATTTGAAGGAGTTGTCAACTACTCCAAATCTTACTCTCCCTCTAGGGCAAATATGGTTCCCTCACTTTCTTCCTCCTCTCCTGTTCTCTCCATGATATATTGCTAATCAAATGCATTGTCTTTGTTTGGTTTGGTGAAAAATGATTTTTCCATTTTTCTTTGTACAACAATATCGTAGGTTTGTTTTAACTTTGTTTGATTGTTTACCTGAAAAGTCATATATAATAGGGAGAGAAAATGAAAGATGAAAACGAGAGGATGACTGATATGAGCGATGAAGATGAAAGATAGGGAGGAAAATACGATATTATCATCATATAATATAATATTTTTATTACCTTGATAGAACTATCTTCCACCATTTACAAACCAATATAAAAGAAAATTGGTGAGAATATGACTTTTGCGGAAAAAGTATTTCAATATTTCATGTCCAACCAAACACTATCATTTTCACAAAGTAAGTTATTATTATATCCCTAATCATTTAATGGTTTTAGGTGGGAAGCCTTTAGTAGTAAAGAGTGTACTTGAAGAGATTGATGAGGATCGGAGAAGAAGTTGGTCAAATACCGAGCCATCGAAGGCGACATGTTGGACGAGTACAAAACCTTATGTGGATCATGCCAAGTGATACCTAAGGATTAGAAGAACTGCATAGTGAAGTACACATTTGAGTATGAGAAGCTGCATCCTGGTATTCCTGAGCCAACTGCATGGCTTGATGCCTGGGTTGCTGCTACCATAGACATCGATGATCATCACCATGGCATAAAGAAGTGATGAACATCATCATGGCATGAAGAAGTGATGAACATATTGTGAACGATGTTTTAAGTCTGTTTAAATCCCAAAAGTTGCATTATGTATAATCAAATATATTATAATTACCAGTGGAATAAATGGCAGCCCTAGTAGACTGCTGACCTTCGTATGTGTAATGTGTGGCCATGTGGATTCACTAGTCAATAATGTCATGTTAAGTATATCATGTTTAATTGTTTTAATTTGAGAATGTTTAATTTTATTTGGCGGTATAAACTTTGACTGCTAAGTATTAATTATTAGTGATAGTTGAAAACCAATTTAGTTGCACTTCGTTATTAATAGTAACCTCTAATGATATTTATTTTATAAATTTATACCAATTTTTTTAATTACATGTACAAAAACCACAAAGATGTGAAGAGCACAGTTGACTGAATTTGCCATATTAGTAAGGCCCGATTCACTTCATCTAATTTTTATCGAACTAGACTTATTTTCCCTTAATCAAACTTAGTTTATTAAATTGTCATAATCTAGCACTGAACTCATTTTTGTTGATCTATACTTAGTCTTACTGAATACTCCCTCCGTCCCTAAATAAAGTGCGAATTTCTTTTGGGCATAAGTATTAAGAAGAAATTATGTGTAGGATCTTAGTTGTATTAAATCATAATTAAATATACAAGTTGATACACTTTTTATGAATTGTTTATTAAGGAGAGAGAATGTGGGCCATATGGAAAGTGGGTAATATTATAAAAGTTGAAAGCAAAATAATATTTTGATTGGTGGACCCATATCAAATAAGGAAATGAGAAATCTATTTGGGGAAAACATAAATAGAAAAATGGGCACTCTATTTAGGGACGGAGGGAGTATAGCTTATTTTTCTTGAAATAAAGTTGCTTAATTTCCTTTATCATTAATTAATTTGGTAAAAGAAAAAAGCAATAAGCGTGCATTAGAATAGATATATTTCTTTCATTAATACTTAAGATTACGGGATTGAAACTTGACATTAACAAAATTTGCGTATATTTTTAAATGTATGAGAATGACGTAGATATATAGAATGCCATAGGAAGTAAGGAGAGTGACACATGATGAGCTACAATTTGTGTCAATCCGCTTTAATGATATACTAGTTTTTAGGCCTGGGCTACGCCCTGAGTACTTATATTTTTCATTTATTATATATTTTACTCTAAAATGATAACACTAAAATCACTTAGTTTACTAGTTAACGCCTTAGTATATAACTTGAAGTCACATGATCAAGCCTTATACAATGCATCTACTTATCTTTTTTTAATTGAATATAGATACATGGAGTAAAACATCCTAAAAGAAAGTGTCACGTGACACCGTTCATTGTTTAGAAATGCCTTTTAATATATTAGTACTAGCAATTTATGCACGTGATGCGTGCATGAATTTTAAAATACATGTTCGCTAAAGCTAAGAAATTTTTAATTAGTGTCATATAACAATGGTGATTTCAAATAGGGTAGTTTATTCAAAATATTGTTTTCTATCAAACCCATCTTCTTCAAAGTAATCTAAACAAATAAGATTAACTTCACCTAATTTTGATCCCACATTTAGAATTCAATTTGACTAACTCATTCATCTTTCTACTATTTTTGTTTTAATTACTATGCAACTTGCAACATTATCTTGTTATTATATGAACTTCCTATTCCGTCAATTATTACGTTGGGAAGATATATTTTTTTATTTTTTTTTGGCAAGTTGAATTTTGATTGAAGATTCAGAAGTTAATAATTCATTTTGTCACATTATTTTGTAAAGTTTTTAAGTCAATTTCATTTTACGATTAAAATTTCAATTTGGCAATTATATATTTGTAGTCTTCTTATGAGCTCGTTAAAAATGTCAAGTAATCTGATTGATTGATTACCAACCTTTTATTATTTTTTTCTTATTTTGGGTTGTAGCTTAAATTTTAAGGGTACTTTAGTAATTTTATAGAGGGACACCATTAGCTCCCCTCTTCCCTTATATAATTGAGATAGATATGTTGATGTTAATGTTAGAATTAACTAGTTTTATATGCGCGCGATGCATGCGTTGATGTACATAAATTGGTAGTTAAAATAGCTTTAAAAATTTATTTAATCACTAACAATTGAAACATTAATTACATATGGGTAGTTTAGGCATTTAAGGGGGACATTAAAGTTATCTGGTATTCACTTATAAGATTAAGGGTGTAATTGTAATAATACTTTTAGAGTATTTTTTTTTTTTAGATTTTTGTTTTTTTGGTGTCGCCCTCCTGTTACTCATAGAATAGAGATATGGGAAGAAATAAGTGTAATAATATGATGACATATGATAGTATGTTGACAAGGCTAAAATATATTAATGACCAAGTAGTACGATACAGTTAAGAATTAATGGATGGAGTCGATGGATGTCTTTAACATAAGATTTTCATTTTATTTCACATCAACTCTTCAATTCGCTTAAAGGAATGATAAAAATTTAATAGTTAGGTGTTGGAATTATTTTCTCCATAATGTTATACTCCCTCCGCTTCTAAACATAAGATATATAAAATATTTTTTAACTAAATATAAATTTTTTTTTATTAATATAAAAATCCTAAAATATTTTTACGAATATTAATAATTTAGTTAAACATTTGTTATATCTACATTGCTAATAAGAATTGACATTAAGTATTATATCAATAATACAAACTAACTTATGATCTTACTTTAATAGTATAAATGACATATAATATTATATTGGTATTTTAGAATGCATTATATTGTGAAAAATTCTTTTAGCTAAAATGTCTTATAGATAGAAATGGATGAAGTAGTTTTTATGCCATTGTCCCACATTGAAAAAGCAAGAAAGAATTGTATTGATTATAATGTCAAATACTTGTATACAGATAATGATATGGGTCTATTTATGGATTTTGTGCAAGTAATTTAAGTGGATTAAAGATATATCTATTTTTGCTTCCCCTATTAAGGGTCTGTTCTCTCCAACTTATTTTCAGTTCAGTTCAATTCAGTTCCTAATTTATTTCTCTGATAATAAAACAATTATTATTATTATTATTATTATTATTATTATTATTATTATTATTATTATTATTATTATTATTATTATTATTATTACGATTATTTTATCATTATTATTATTATTACTATTACTATTATTAATATTAATATTTGTTGTAGCCTAAAATATCAACGACTCTCTTGGAGACACTTGGATCCATCAGGACCATACACGTGTCCCATCAGAGTAAGTAAAGAAAGGTGGTTTAACCATTGGGTTCTACCCAGATAGGAGTAAAGGCTCACCCTTTGGCCCAAAGGATATTCAGAGCCCAAATCCCTAAAATGGCTGCAGGTGATTGGTTGATTATTTACCCCCAATCGTAGCCTGCCACGTGTCATGATTTGATTGCCTAGCCAATCAGGTGCCCCTATTCTAGGGTAACCTAAAAGGGCAGCAGTCATATCACAAATATTATAAATACCCCTGAAATCAGTTGTTTTATGCCGAAGAGAACATACCCTAAGTATGTATGGTTTCTTCAAGTTGGAATGGATTTTTCCCATTAGGCATTAGTGGAATGTCCATAATTCCCTATTTATAGGAAGTTAGTCTTGCGTGGACCTGGTCCACAATAATATTATTGTGGACCAAAACAACTTATAACATATATTATTGTGGACCAAAACAACTTATAACATAGTGACCCTTTAGTTCCATATAGTAACTTTTTCCAATTTTAAGTTATACTATACAGTTACTATCTACCATAGTGACTGTTTTTTTAATATAGTAACTCTTTCTCACATTAGTTTATCATGATAAAATTTTCACTTTGTGACATAGTAACCTTTTTTTTTCATAGTCAAACTTCATAATTTATATCTATTCATCTTTTATATTTATTTTTTTATATAGTGATCCTTTTTTTTCATAAATCACATGAATTAGCATTAGTGTGGACCAAGTCCATATAAGTTTTTTACATTCATAGGAGCAATAAATCGGCAAGAGCAATGGCCAATTGTTCTCTAGATTTCTTTAGCTTAGAAGCTCCAATATTTGTGAG
The DNA here is from genome assembly GCA_947646795.1 of Beta lomatogona. Lineage (NCBI taxonomy): Eukaryota > Viridiplantae > Streptophyta > Magnoliopsida > Caryophyllales > Amaranthaceae > Beta > Beta lomatogona. The sequence continues at coordinate 9,986 of CANSNZ010001032.1, read as the reverse complement.
CCAAAAACTTCCCTTTTTGCATCCTCCATTGATTATTTGAGTGCCCATTTGTATGCCGGCATCATCTCATGTTGTTTGTAGAGTATCTATACTAATATATCTATCTCTATTATATAAGCCAAGGGGGAGCTATGGTATCCCCTCTTGAAAAGACTTATATACCCTTAATCTCACAAAATAATAAAGAAAAGATTTTCTTAATTCTTTCCTCATTTACAAATATGGGTATAAGGAAAGTTCTACATTACCAAAAAGAATTACATAAAAATGTGGAAAAAGAGGAAACTCACAATGGAAAATATAAACTGATGACTAAAATCAATTTTTAAACACTTATAAAAGCAACGATTTACAGAGATTATTATTACTATCTAAACTCTCAGTTGCAATAAAAATTTCAAATAACATGCATTAACAAACCATAAAAGAATTAAGAAACTTTAGAGAATATTCATTTTTATTTTATTTTTTTTTATTTTTTTGGGGCTCCCAACCAGTTAGGATAATAAATAATTAAAGAGATAAACATACATCATCAGATAATATCAATTTATAATTTTTTTTATTGAAGCACTACTCACCATAGTATGCCTAAAAACCTCAATTACCCAGTGAAATTAAATTGAACTACTACTCATAAAATACGCCTATAAAGTATATGTATTTTAAATAAATAAAAAAAATAACATAGATAATTGTTTAAAAGGAGAGTTGTCGAATTATCTACCAAATACAAGATAACATGTCCTACCTCAACATAGTCCTGTCTAGAAAACATTACTCTTTACACTAGAGCAATGCAAATAAAAAATCATAACGCTCATCAATATTCACCATAAATATTACACTCTTAAGTTAGTTTTTTTTATGTTACTATTAATATTAATATACTATCGCATGCATCACGTGCATATAGTGCTATTTTTGCTTATATGAACTGATTTGAACTTATTTTTGCTGAAAATAACTTCTAATAAGTTGAACAAAACAGATCCTTTTATTGAAAAAACTATCAACTTAAACTACTATAATGAGTTGTCGTTGCATGTAAAACTAACTACTCGATATTACGAAATATCACAATGAAAAAATTATTGTCGCACGCATCGCGTGCTTAGAAAACTAGTACTAATATATTAAAAGGCGTTCCTAAACAAGAAACGGTGCCACGTGGCGCTCTCCCTAAGTGCTTTCTACTCCATGTAGTCCACATACAGTGAAAAAAATTAGAAATTGCATAGCATGAGGTTTGATCCCGTGACTTCAAGGTTATATACTAATGTCTTATTCACTAGACCAAGTATTATTTAGTTTTATCATTTTAATGTATAATATTAATAATTGAAAATTTTCCTTACACGGGGTATAGCCCGGGCCCAATAACTAGTTAAAAGCTGTTCCTAAACAAGGAACCGTGTCACGTGGCGCTATCCATTAGGATTTTTCTAATCCATGTAATTCACATACAATAAAAAAATTAGAAAATGCTTTGTATAAGATTTGATCCCGTGACTTCAAGCTCATATATTAAAGTTTTAACCACTAAACCAAGTCATATTTGGTGTTATTATTTTAAAGTAAAATATTAATAAATGAAAAATGTCATTACTTGGGGCGTATCCCGGGTCTATAAACTAGTTCAGGAACTTATATAGTGGAAACATGAAGTGATCTCCAAGCCAGACACCATAATTAATGAGATATCTATTTGGGCAAACTACTAATTGGGCCATAAAAAATTTTGAGCCACCAAACCCAACAGTAACGAAAATGAGAAATTTGTGTAATAACTTTCTTAACATCCACCAACTATATTTTCATCAGGATTATTTTTTTTTTTGCTCAATAAGAAAAATATTATAGCACCAAGGTGACAACACACCACCAAATACATCCTAAAACCTATGCACAAAAGCACAAAGCCAGTAGCTACTTACAGATTTAGAGATAAATTCCTCAACCAATCCCTATCACTCCTAGAAGCCTTTTTGGGAACATCACTATAACATCTTTGTATAACACTATACTTAATTCTCTGTACAATTAAACTAGGAACATCTACCTTCATATTCCAAAAAGCATCATTTCTGACCCACCAGATTGTATAAACCATAGCACTCAAAGCAGCAGCAACAATATGTTTCTGAGTTCTGGAATAACTACACCTTAGCAGCCAGTGAATAATCCGAGTAATTGTACATCTCAGAACATCCAGACCCAACCAAGCGGCAATTTGCTTCCACACCACCATGCTGTAATTGCATTTAAAAAACAAGTGCTCTTGGGTTTCAGATTCTAACCCACAGATCTGACATAAAGAATGACTACTCACCCCATATTTACAGAGTTGCTCTGTTGTTTGCAATCTGTCTCTCATCACCAACCATAGGATGAATCTGTGTTTAGGACAAACAAGTCTACTCCACACTACTTTATCCCACCCAATTCTTCTCTGATCCTCAACCAAACATGAGTACATATGCTGAGTAGAATATCTACCCAAATTCCCCATTTGAGTCTGCGATATAGAACTCTTCATCTGTTCTTTCACATCACACAATTTCTTCCAGTACCAACTGGAATCTGTAGGAGGATTGTACCCCCACCACTCAGCATTTTTAATATAAATTTCATTCACCCATTTAAGCCACAAACTATCTTTTTTAGCATTTATAGCCCAAACATAACGACCCAGCGTTGCTTTATTCCACAACTGCACCTGCCTCAACCCCAGTCCACCTGCATACTTGGGTAAACAAATCTGCTCCCAGGCAACCTTACCAGCACCTTGAGTGAATCTAGACCCATACCACAGGTAAGCTCTACAAATCCTCTCAATTTCTTTCATAACTTGGCATGGAATGATGAAGATTTGAGCCCAAAACACATTAATGCTCATCAACACAGAATTTACCAGAACTAATCTGCCTTAATAAGACAAATTCCTACTCCTCCAAGTTGTGATTCTAGTTGCCATCTTCTCTATCAAACAGTGACAATCATGACTGGAAATCTTCTTATGACAAATGGGAACACCCAGATATCTAAATGGAAGAGTACCAAGCTTAAAACCTGTCATATCCAGAAGTCTCTTAATCTCATCACTCTTCATACCAGTTGTGTAAATTTCGGTCTTATTCTTGTTGACTTCCAAACCAGAAACTTCAGAGAAGTGTTGAAAGCCCTTTAGCATTGTATACACAGTTGCAAACTCCCCTTTACAACATAAAATGACATCATCTGCAAAAAATTAAGTGATTTAAATTGACCCCTAAACATCTGGGATGATACTTAAACTGAGTCATGTTTCCTACTACCTTTAACACTCTTGTTAGGTAGTCCATACACAACACAAATAACAGGGGGGACATAGGATCCCCCTGTCTAAGCCCTCTCTTCCCTTCAAATAAACCAAATAATTCCCCATTCAACATCAAACTATACCTAGGGGAACAAACACACTCCATGATTATTTTGACAAACTTGTCTGGAAACTTCAGCGCCACAAGCATATCCTCAAGATAATTCCAATCTATGGAATCATACGCTTTCTTCATATCCATCTTCATAATACACCCTAAACTAGTATTCTTTCTCCCATGGTTTTTGACTAAGTCTTGACAAATCAAAATGTTATGTGCAATAAACCGACCCTGAATAAATGCACCTTGATTTTCAGCCATGATTTCAGGCAGAACTAACTTCAACCTATTGCAAATTATCTTTGTAATGCATTTATAGATTACATTATAGCAGGCAATAGGCCTAAACTCAGTAACACTACTTGGACATTTGACTTTAGGAATAAGAGTCAAAATGGTAGTGTTTACCTCCTTCAACAGTTTGCCAGAATTGAAAAAATCCATAACTGCATCAGTCACTAACTCACCAACAATGTCCCATGTGTCCTTGTAGAAAAACGACCCAAACCCATCAGGTCCTGGGGCTTTATCCCCAGGAATAGACAAAATGACATTCTTTACTTCCTCTGGAGTTACAGCTTTCAAAACCAATTCCTGGTGCCTATCATTTAACACCTCCCCTGCTTCAATAACCTCTCTCTGAATCTGGCATCTTGTAGTCCTACCAGAACCCAAAAGACTTCTATAGTACTCTAAGAAAGCTGTATTTACCTCCTGAATTTTCTCAACCCATCTACCATTCATATCATGAATGCTGTTGACATTATTCTGAAGCCTCCTCGCTTTAATAGCTTGGTGAAAAACTCTGCTATTCTCATCACCATTCTGAATCCAAACAAGTTTAGCCTTCTGTTGAAGAAAAGAAGTATACAATGAATGCACCCTTCTATACTCCGCTGCTGCCTTTAGCTCATTTTCACCCAAGGTTTTATCCCCTGGACAGGAATGCAATTGTTTCTGACACTCTTCAAGAACCTTTAACTCCATGCTATCAGTAACTTGCAAGTTACTGAATTTAGTTCAATTTAAATTCTTCAGCTCAATTTTCACACTTTTCAATTTCTGAACAACTTGGAACATAGAAGTCCCCTGCACAACGTTCTGCCAGCCATTCCGAACTCTGCTCAAAAAATCTGGAGCTTGACTCCACATTCTAAAATACTTGAACGACGCTCTCCCACTAATAACATCATGACACCTAATCAGCATTGGAGAATGATCAAACATCCCCTCAGGCAAGAACACCACCTCAATTGACTGGAATTTCTCACACCATATAGTGTTCCCCATCACTCTATCAATCTTACTAAAAACCCTTCCCTCCCCATTCTGCTTGTTATTCCAGGTGTAATAACACCCAACAGAAGAGAGATCTTCAACACCACAAATAGCAACACACTGTCTAAAAGGACTCATTTCATAGTCCTTTACAGGAGCACCAATTCTCTCCTCCCTATTTAGAACACAATTAAAATCACCCATCCACACCCAAGCATCACTAATTCTTTCAGCCAGGTCAGTAAGATCCCTCCATAAACTCTCTCTTTTATTGGTTGAATTAAAGGCATAAATAAGAGAACAATAAAAACCCACCCCACCACCTTTAGGAACAATCCAACAATGAATTAACTGCATAGTAACCAACAAGATGCTAACATCAAAGCTTAAAGGATTCCATGCTAACACAATTCTACCCCCCGGATGACAGGTTGAATTAGAAGTAAAACACCACCAAGCAAAGACATTATGATACAGACAACCCATTTTGTTAACCTTCACTTTTGTCTCAATGAGACAAACTAATCCAAGGGACCTAATGTTCAAAAATTTCTTCACATCCTTCTGTTTTTTCAAACAGTTGATCCCCCGGACGTTCCAGCAAACCATACTATCCATTAGCACCAGGAGAGTCCCCTCCTCTGTCCTGTATAACACCAATTCCATCACACACAACTTGCCCCACCAGCACATCATCTGTAACACTATCATCTAATGCAGCAAAAGCATTAGTTACCACTGTTGGTCTACTGGGAGATATAGTTTTCCTTGCCGTGTTCCTCACCAACTGGAATTCATCCTGCTACACCCTACCTTCTGGCCTCAAAGGACTATTCTGAACAACCACCTCCTGTTGCTTCTGAGCAGGCTTTGGCCTCCATTCCTTCCTCTTATCTAACTTCTTACACTCCTCTATACCATGTCCTAGTTGCTTGCATCCATAACACAATGTAGGCTTCCACTCATACACCACATCAAACACAACATCTAACCCTCTCTCATTAATGAAAGAGACTTTATCAGGGAACTCTTGGTCCACCTTAACTTCAATCAATACTCTGGCATAGTTCAATTTTTCCCTCTTAGCCGTAGCTTGATCAACTTTCAAAAATTTACCCATTGGAGCCACTAACTTCCTCAAGCAGTTCTCACCCCAATATTTGAAGTCAACACGCAGTTGAACCCAAGTAGGCAAAACATCAAATCTCTCCCTAGTAACATCCATATCCTGTTCCCAAGCTCGCATAATCAACGGCTTATTATCAAAGAAAATCCCAGTTCCAGCTAAAATCGAATCACGTTTCTCCATAGAACGAAACCTCACAATAAACACTCCCTTCCTCAACATTGCCACCTTATCAACCCCCTGATTCCTCCAAACACGACGAACAAAACCTTCCATAGCATGAGGAGGGGGATTGGCACCAATTACATAGCAAATCAAAGATGAATTCCAAAAATCTATCTCACTTTGAATATCCTCAACATCAATCTTAATTTTCTCATCATTTAATTCATCAACAGTATTAGGCACAAATGAACTCACCTCAGGGTCATCTAATTGCAAAATCGGAATTGGATCTTGAGCTATAACCGTTCTATCCGCCCATGACAAATTACTGCTCTGCTTTTGTTTCTCCGCAGACGAATGCATCGCAGTAAGCCATTCTGAGTAGAATCGTTGCGTCCTCTGGCTATTTTGAATCTCACGAATCATACGCTTCATCGATTACCTCATTTTCAAACTCCATAGCTGCTACTCCTAACAACTTATCCATCGATCTCGTTTTCCTACTCTCCGACTCGCCACTAGGACCAGAAGGTTTTTTGGTAGTATCTACTGTCTTCTGCACTTTCTAATTTCTCGCCATGGCTACAACACTCTTGTGTCGAGAGAAAATCTAGAGAGAGAAACACCCTACCCCTCTTTCATGTTTTTTCTTTTAAGTTTTTCATCAGGATTAATTTATTTCGGTCTTTATTTAGTAATGTTGAAAATCTAAACTAGTTCTTTCTCCTAAATCCTAGCCTCTCTCTCAAACCCTAGCTTCCATTAGTATGTTCTTGTAAGGGCTTCTGCCGGTTATTATACAGTGGAAAGCCCTAAATTTTATTATTTTTTTCGCTTTATGGTTAGTTTTATTAGTTTATAGTTTATTTTTAATAATTCTCCCTCCTATTGTGAGGGTTGTCTCTCCATCCTATTGTGAGGCTTGTCCCCATCAATGTGATGGTTCTATCTACTCTCGCCATGAGAGTCTTGATTTTTTGGTTAGCTTTGAAGTTTTAAGATGTGCGAAATTGTACTTATAAGTTGAAGATCAAGATATCAAAATGAAGGTCATATTTCAATTTACTATAACATTGGACATAAAAGATGTCGAGTCATCAAATTTCGTTTATAATTGGAATATTACCATATCAAAAAAGCGGTTCCGAAGCGTTTATATTAGTAAATTGGATGAAGAATTTCAAATTGATGTTTTAGATTATCTTTTACATAAGGGTTACTATTGTTGTAGATGTTGTATGACGATTTATTAATAATGATCTTCCTATTCCCTTCAAAAAGAAATGCATGAAGTAGTTTTTATGCCATTGCCCCGCATTGAAAAAGTAAGAAAGAATTGTATTGCGTATAATATCAAATACTTGTATATGGATAATGATATGGGCCTATTTATGGATTTTGTGCAAGTAATTTAAGTGGGTTAAATATATATATCTATTTTTTGCTTCCTGATCTATTATATATGTATGGCTTCTGTTTCTCAAAAAAAAAAAAAAGAATGTATTTTTTCCATTAGTGGAATGCCCATATTCCCTATTTATAGGATCATTAAATCGGCAAGAGCAAAATTTCCTAAAAAACTCCCTTGAAAGAAAGGATTCTCTCCTACTCCGGTAGCGAACCCTACCCATCGTTGGTTGCTCCCCGTTGCGGCGGTTTTGCTCCTTAGCCATGGCTGAGGAGTTATCGCATATTGTTTCGAACCTATCTATTGATGAAGAAGAGGACACTATTTTAGACCTAAATACTCTAAACCCTAGCGCTGAAAATCAACTCTCCCTGGTTCTTTTTGGTCGACTATTGACGGAGAGATCGTATAATGTAGATGCGTTTAAAAGGACTATCACAACTGTCTGGGCACCGACTAAGGGGCTTGTGATCCGTGTGTTAAGCCCTAATTTCTATGCTTTCCAATTTTTTCATTGGCGAGACATGAACAAAGCGCTCGAAGGTCGCCCATGGTGTTTTGATAACATGCTCGTTTTGCTGAAGGAGGCGGATGGTGAAGAGCAACCTGATCAGGTAACCATTAATCACTCTCCGTTTTGGGTTCGTATTAAAAATCTCCCCTTCAACTATCGAACTGATGAAGTAGTTAGGGCTTTAATCGGTAATATGGGAGAAATTTTAGAGATGAAAGAAGATGTTCTCGGGATTGGCAGGTATAGGCGTGTGAGAGTGTTACTTGATGTCTCTAAACCTTTACGTCGATACCGAAAGTTGAAGGATAGGCGAGGCCGTGAATTTCAGGTGGATTATGCCTATGAAAGACTTCCCTTTTTTTGCTTTGCCTGTGGTGTAATGGGGCATTCGGAACGTCATTGTCATGTTGTCCCTGAAGAGGAGAAGCAAGGAAAATTGGGCTGGAGTGCAGAATTGAAGGCAACGCCTAGAAAGGGAAGGCTGAAGGAAATTGAGGAGGATGAGAAATTTAGATCGAGCAAGAAAACTTTATTCTCCACTGCTCCAAAAATAGTGGACAATGAAGTTGTTAACAGTAGCATCTCTTTGGCTTTTAATGACCCTCACTCCCCAAATAATGGCCTTGATAATGATGTGCATGAAAATGATGTTTTTGCATTAAAGGCTCCTAGTGACGGAGTGGAGAAGGCTGCTTTCAACCCTTTGACTTTGGCTACTAGTACTCCTGATTTTAGTGATGCTGATCCGCCCACTTCACATGATGCGAATTTTGTTTTCTCTAGTAGTAAACAGGACCAGGAGGTGAAGTCTAAGTCACAGGGGTGGAAAAGATTAGCTCGTGGTAAAATGGAGGACAAAGGGGATTTACAACTCATGGAAACAGACTTATGTGTTGTAATAAATAAACGTTGTCATGATGAAACTGTAGCTATGGAGGTTAGTGAAGACATGAGTGTGACAAAGCGTCTCAAGCAGAGCACTTATCTTGAAACAAACACCATGATCGAGGCGGAGGTTGGCAAGGACCAACCCCGCCAAGCATTATGAATATATTGTGTTGGAACTGTCGAGGGATGGGCAACCCTCGGTCAGTTCGCCAGCTAAAACGCTGGAGTGCTTCTTTTGCCCCGATATTATTTTTATATCGGAGACAATGATTAAGAAACATGAAGCGGAGGCTCTCAAGGAGCGTTTGGGTTACCGTAATGCCTTTGCAGTGGCGAGTCGTGGTAAAGCTGGGGGGCTATGTCTCTATTGGAAAGAGGAAGTAAGTTTCACGCTTGTTTCCTTTTCCCAGAATCATATATGTGGGGATGTAGGCGAAGGTAACATGGCTTGGCGTTTTGTTGGCATTTATGGGTGGCCTCAGGAAGAAGATAAAAACAAAACATGGACGTTAATTCATCACTTATATAATGAGTCTCATCTTCCGATTTTGTTTGGAGGCGACTTCAACGAAATCCTGAGTTATAGTGAAAAAGAAGGTGGTGTTGATAGAGTTCGGAAAGAGATGTTTGCATTTAGAGATACCGTTGATGAGCTTAACCTTCGTGATTTGGGGTTTGCTGGCACTTGGTATACTTGGGAAAGAGGCAAGACTGCTTCTACGAGGATACGTGAGAGGCTAGACCGTTATTTATGCTCGACATCTTGGTTCGATTCTTTCTCGGGGTTTGGTGTTGAGCATTCTATGCGCTACAAATCAGATCACATGGCTGTAGTTTTGCGCGCCCAACAGTTTAAACCCAGCAGGAGGAAAGGGCGAGGTTTTCGGTTTGAGACGAGCTGGCTTTTGGATGAAAATTGTGAGACAGTGGTTCGTGAAGCTTGGAGTCATTCTATGGGTGCTGATGTTCCTTCCCGTATCACAAATATGGCTCGTGAGCTGGCAGGTTGGAGTGCTTTAAATTACAAGAACCTTGATGAACAAATTAAGCAAGTTGAAAAGAAGCTTCATCAGGCGCAACAACAACCCACATCTGATGCTAGCTGCGATGATTGTCTTGCGCCCTTGAAAAGTCTCTTGATGATTTGCACGAAAAACAGGAGGCTTACTGGTATTTGAGATCGCA